>JAKVIS010001311.1:0-17500 GCA_033119425.1 Bufotes viridis
ATATTATCATTTATATATGGAGTGTATGATGTAGTATGAGGTATACAATGTATAACACACACTGTATATCTATAATATCAGGTATTTAAGGTGTGTATGAGGTATATAGTACATAACACACTGTATATGTATAATAGTATCATTTATATATGGAGTGTATGATGTAGTATGAGGTATATTATGTATAACACACTGTATATGTATAATGTCAGGTATATAAGGTGTGTATGATGTAGTATGAGGTATATAATACATAACACATTGTATATGTATAATATTATCATTTATATATGGAGTGTATGATGTATATAATGTATAACACACTGCATATATATATAATATCAGGTATATAAGGTGTGTATGATGTAGTATGAGGTATATAATACATAACACATTGTATATGTATAATATTATCATTTATATATGGAGTGTATGATGTAGTACGAGGTATACTATGTATAACACACTGTATATATATATATATATATATATATATATATATATATATATAATATCAGGTATGTAAGGTGTGTATGATGTAGTATGAGGTATATGATACATAACACACTGTATATGTCTAATATTATCATTTATATAATGAGTGTATGATGTAGTATGAGGTATATAATGTATAACACACTGTATATATATAATATCAGGTATATATGGTGTGTATGATGTAGTATGAGGTATATAATGTATAACACACTGTATATATATAATATCAGGTATATATGGTGTGTATGATGTAGTATGAGGTATATAATGTATAACACACTGTATATATATATATATATATATATATATATATATATAATATCAGGGATGTAAGGTGTGTATGATGCAGTATGAGGTATATATTACATAACACACTGTATATGTATAATATTATCATTTATATATGGAGCGTATGATGTAGTATGATGTATACAATGTATAACACACACTGTATATATATATATAATATCAGGGATGTAAGGTGTTTATGATGTAGTATGAGGTATATAATACATAACACATTGTATTTGTATAATATTATCATTTATATAATGAGTGTATGATGTAGTATGAGGTATATAATGTATAACACACTGTATATATATAATATCAGGTATATAAGGTGTGTACGATGTGGTATGAGGTATGTAATACATAACACATTGTATATGTATAATATCATTTATATATGGAGTGTATGATGTATATGGTACATAACACACTGTATATGTATAATATTATCATTTATATATGGAGTGTATGATGTAGTATGAGGTATATAGTACATAACTTACTGTATATGTATAATATTATCATTTATATATGGAGTCTATGATGTAGTATGAGGTATATAATGTATAACACACACTGTATATATATAATATCAGGTATATAAGGTGTGTATGATGTAGTATGAGGTATATAATACATAACACATTGTATATATATAATATTAGCATTTATATATGGAGTGTATGATGTCGTATGAGGTATGCAATGTATAACACACTGTATATATATAATATCAGGTATATAAGGTGTGTATGATGTAGTATGACGTATATAATTCATAACACACTGTATATGTCTAATATTATCATGTATATATGGAGTGTATGATGTAGTATGAGGTATATAATGTATAACACACTGTATATATATATGATATCAGGTATATAAGGTGTGTATGATGTAGTATGAGGTATACAATGTATAACACACACTGTATATCTATAATATCAGGTATATAAGGTGTGTATGATGTAGTATGAGGTATATAGTAAATAACACACTGTATATGTATAATATCATTTATATAAGGTGTGTATGATGTAGTATGAGGTATATAATTCATAACACATTGTATATGTATAATATTATCACTTATATATGGAGTGTATGATGTAGTATGAGGTATACAATGTATAACACACACTGTATATATAATAACATGTATAGAAGTTGTGTATGATGTAGTATGAGGTATATAGTACATAACACACTGTATATGTATAATATTATCATTTATATATGGAGTGTATGATGTAGTATGAGGTATATAATGCATAACACACTGTATATATATGATATCAGGTATATAAGGTGTGTATGATGTAGTATGAGGTATATAGTAAATAACACACTTTATATGTATAATATTATCATTTATATATGGAGTGTATGATGTAGTATGAGGTATATAATTATAACACACTGTATATATTTAATATCAGGTATGTAAGGTGTGTATGATGTATTATGAGGTATACAATGTATAACACACACTGTTTATATATAATATCAAGTATATAAGGTGTGTATGATGTAGTATGAGGTATATAGTACATAACACACTGTATATGTATAATATTATCATTTATATATGGAGTGTATGATGTAGTATGAGGTATACAATGTATAACACACACTGTATATATATAATATCAGGTATATAAGGTGTGTATGATGTAGTATGAGGTATATAATACATAACACATTGTATATGTATAATATTATCATTTATATATGGAGTGTATGATGTAGTATGAGGTATACAATGTATAACACACTGTGTATATAATAACAGGTATATAAGTTGTGCATGATGTAGTATGAGGTATATAGTACATAACACACTGTATATGTATAATATTATCATTTATATATGGAGTGTATGATGTAGTATGAGGTATACAATGTATAACACCCACTGTATATATATAATATCAGGTATATAAGGTGTGTATGATGTAGTATGAGGTATATAATGTATAACACACTGTATATATATATATATATATATATATATATATATTATCAGGTATATAAGTTGTGTATGATGTAGAATGAGATATATAATACATAACACATTGTATATGTATAATATTATCATTTATATATGGAGTGTATGATGTAGTATGAGGTATACAATGTATAACACACACTGTATATCTATAATATCAGGTATTTAAGGTGTGTATGAGGTATATAGTACATAACACATTGTATATGTATAATATTATCATTTATATATGGAGTGTATGATGTAGTATGATGTATACAATGTATAACACACACTGTATATATATAATATCAGGTATGTAAGGTGTGTATGATATAGTATGAGGTATATGATACATAACACACTGTATATGTCTAATATTATCATTTATATAATGAGTGTATGATGTAGTATGAGGTATATAATGTATAACACACTGTATATATATAATATCAGGTATATAAGTTGTGTATGATGTAGTATGAGGTATATAGTACATAACACACTGTATATGTATAATATTATCATTCATATATGGAATGTATGATGTAGTATGAGGTATATAATGTATAACACACTGTATATATATATATATATATATATATATATATATATAATATCAGGGATGTAAGGAGTGTATGATGCAGTATGAGGTATATATTACATAACACACTGTATATGTATAATATTATCATTTATATATGGAGTGTATAATGTAGTATGATGTATACAATGTATAACACACACTGTATATATATAATATCAGGGATGAAAGGTGTTTATGATGTAGTATGAGGTATATAATACATAACACATTGTATTTGTATAATATTATCATTTATATAATGAGTCTATGATGTAGTATGAGGTATAGAATGTATAACACACTGTATATATATAATATCAGGTATATAAGGTGTGTACGATGTGGTATGAGGTATGTAATACATAACACATTGTATATGTATAATATCAATTATATATGGAGTGTATGATGTATATGGTACATAACACACTGTATATGTATAATATTATCATTTATATATGGAGTGTATGATGTAGTATGAGGTATATAGTACATAACTTACTGTATATGTATAATATTATCATTTATATATGGAGTCTATGATGTAGTATGAGGTATATAATGTATAACACACACTGTATATATATAATATCAGGTATATAAGGTGTGTATGATGTAGTATGAGGTATATAATACATAACACATTGTATATATATAATATTAGCATTTATATATGGAGTGTATGATGTCGTATGAGGTATACAATGTATAACACACTGTATATATATATAATATCAGGTATATATGGTGTGTATGATGTAGTATGAGGTATATAATACATAACACATTGTATATGTATAATATTATCATTTATATATGGAGTGTATGATGTAGTATGATGTATATAATGTATAACACACTGTATATATATATATAATATCAGGTATATAATGTGTGTATGATGTAGTATGAGTTATATAATGTATAACACACTGTATATATATAATATCAGGTATATAAGGTGTGTATGATGTAGTATGACGTATATAATTCATAACACACTGTATATGTCTAATATTATCATTTATATATGGAGTGTATGATGTAGTATGAGGTATATAATGTATAACACACTGTATATATATATGATATCAGGTATATAAGGTGTGTATGATGTAGTATGAGGTATACAATGTATAACACACACTGTATATCTATAATATCAGGTATATAAGGTGTGTATGATGTAGTATGAGGTATATAATGTATAACACACTGTATATATATAATATCAGGTATATAAGGTGTGTATGATGTAGTATGAGGTATATAATTTATAACACACTGTATATATATATGATATCAGGTATATAAGGTGTGTATGATGTAGTATGACGTATATAATTCATAACACATTGTATATGTATAATATTATCATTTATATATGGAGTGTATGATGTAGTATGAGGTATATAGTACATAACACACTGTATATGTATAATATTATCATTTATATATGGAGTGTATGATGTATTATTAGGTATATAATGTATAACACACTGTATATATATGATATCAGGTACATAAGGTGTGTATGATGTAGTATGAGGTATATAGTAAATAACACACTTTATATGTATAATATTATCATTTATATATGGAGTGTATGATGTAGTATGATGTATATAATGTATAACACACTGTATATATATATATAATATCAGGTATATAATGTGTGTATGATGTAGTATGAGTTATATAATGTATAACACACTGTATATATATAATATCAGGTATATAAGGTGTGTATGATGTAGTATGACGTATATAATTCATAACACACTGTATATGTCTAATATTATCATTTAAATATGGAGTGTATGATGTAGTATGAGGTATATAATGTATAACACACTGTATATATATATCTATAATATCAGGTATATAAGGTGTGTATGATGTAGTATGAGGTATATAATTCATAACACATTGTATATGTATAATATTATCATTTATATATGGAGTGTATGATGTAGTATGAGGTATACAATGTATAACACACACTGTATATATAATAACATGTATAGAAGTTGTGTATGATGTAGAATGAGGTATATAGTACATAACACACTGTATATGTATAATATTATCATTTATATATGGAGTGTATGATGTATTATGAGGTATATAATGTATAACACACTGTATATATATGATATCAGATACATAAGGTGTGTATAATGTAGTATGAGGTATATAGTAAATAACACACTTTATATGTATAATATTATCATTTATATATGGAGTGTATGATGTAGTATGAGGTATATAATTATAACACACTGTATATATTTAATATCAGGTATGTAAGGTGTGTATGATGTATTATGAGGTATACAATGTATAACACACACTGTTTATATATAATATCAAGTATATAAGGTGTGTATGATGTAGTATGAGGTATATAGTACATAACACACTGTATATGTATAATATTATCATTTATATATGGAGTGTATGATGTAGTATGAGGTATACAATGTATAACACACACTGTATATATATAATATCAGGTATATAAGGTGTGTATGATGTAGTATCAGGTATATAATACATAACACATTGTATATGTATAATATTATCATTTATATATGGAGTGTATGATGTCGTATGAGGTATACAATGTATAACACACTGTATATATATAATATCAGGTATATAAGGTGTGTATGATGTAGTATGAGGTATATAATACATAACACATTCCATATATAAATGATAATATTATACATATACAGTGTATGATGTAGTATGATGTATATAATGTATAACACACTGTATATATATAATATCAGGTATATAAGGTGTGTATGATGTAGTATGAGGTATATAATACATAACACACTGTATATGTCTAATATTATCATTTATATATGTAGTGTATGATGTAGTATGAGGTATATAATGTATAACACACTGTATATATTTAATATCAGGTATGTAAGGTGTGTATGATGTAGTATGAGGTATATAGTACATAACACACTGTATATGTATAATATTATCATTTATATATGGAGTGTATGATGTAGTATGAGGTATATAATGTGTAACACACTGTATATATATAATATCAGGTATATAAGGTGTGTATGATGTAGTATGAGGTATATAATTTATAACACACTGTATATATATATATATATATATATATATGATATCAGGTATATAAGGAGTGTATGATGTAGTATGAGGTATATAATACATAACACATTGTATATGTATAATATTATCATTTATATATGGAGTGTATGATGTAGTATGAGGTATATAATGTATAACACACTGTATATATTTAATATCAGTCATGTAAGATGTTTATGATGTAGTACGAGGTATATAATGTATAACACACTGTATATATATATATCAGGTATATAAGGTGTGTATGATGTAGTATGAGGTATATAATACATAACACATTGTATATGTATAATATTATCATTTATATATGGAGTGTATGATGTAGTATGAGGTATACAATGTATAACACACACTGTATATATAATAACAGGAATATAAGTTGTGCATGATGTAGTATGAGGTATATAGTACATAACACACTGTATATGTATAATATTATCATTTATATATGTAGTGTATGATGTAGTATGAGGTATATAATGTATAACACACTGTATATATATGATGTCAGGTAAATAAGGTGTGTATTATGTAGTATGAGGTATGTAATACATAACACATTGTATATGTATAATATTATCATTTATATATGGAGTGTATGATGTAGTATGAGGTATATAGTACATAACGTACTGTATATGTATAATGTTATCATTTATATATGGAGTGTATGATGTAGTATGAGGTATACAATGTATAACACACACTGTATATATATAATATCAGGTATATAAGGTTTGTATGTTGTAGTATGAGGTATATAATACATAACACATTGTATATGTATAATATTATCATTTATATATGGAGTCTATGATGTATATAATGTGTAACAAACTGTAAATATATATATAATATCATGTATATAAGGAGTGTATGATGCAGTATGAGGTATATAATACATAACACATTGTATATGTATAATATTATCATTTATATATGGAGTGTATGATGTAGTATTAGGTATACAATGTATAACACACTGTATATATATGATATCAGGTACATAAGGTGTGTATGATGTAGAATGAGGTATGTAATACATAACACATTGTAAGTGTATAATATTATCATTTATATAAGGAGTGTATGATGTAGTATGAGGTATATAATGAGTAACACACTGTATATGTATAATATCATTTATATATGGAGTGTATGATGTAGTATGAGGTATATAATGTGTAACACACTGTATATATATATATAATATCAGGTATATAAGGTGTGTATGATGTAGTATGAGGTATATAGTAAATAACACACTGTATATGTATAATATTATCATTTATATATGGAGTGTATGATGTAGTATGAGGTATATAATGTATAACACACTGTATATATATAATATCAGGTATATAATGTGTGTATGATGTAGTATGAGGTATATAATGTATAACACACTGTATATATATGATATCAGGTATATAAGGTGTGTATGATGTAGTATGAGGTATGTAATACATAAAACATTGTATAAGTATAATATTATCATTTATATATGGAGTGTATGATGTAGTATGAGGTATATAGTAAATAACACACTGTATATGTATAATATTATCATTTATATATGGAGTGTATGATGTAGTATGAGGTATATAATGTATAACACACTGTATATATATAATATCAGGTATATAAGGTGTGTATGATGTAGTATGAGGTATATAGTACATAACACACTGTATATGTATAATATTATCATGTATATATGGAGTGTATGATGTAGTATGAGGTATATAATACATAACACACTGTATATGTATAATATTATCATTTATATATGGAGTGTATGATGTAGTATGAGGTATATAATGTATAACACACTGTATATATATAATATCAGGTATATAAGGTGTGTATGATGTAGTATGAGGTATATAGTACATAACACACTGTATATGTATAATATTATCATTTATATATGGAGTGTATGATGTAGTATGAGGTATATAATGTATAACACACTGTATATATATAATATCAGGTATATAAGGTGTGTATGATGTAGTATGAGGTATATAATACATAACACACTGTATATGTATAATATTATCATTTATATATGGAGTGTATGATGTAGTATGAGGTATATAATGTATAACACACTGTATATATATAATATCAGGTATATAAGGTGTGTATGATGTAGTATGAGGTATATAATACATAACACACTGTATATGTATAATATTATCATTTATATATGGAGTGTATGATGTAGTATGAGGTATATAATGTATAACACACTGTATATATATAATAATATCAGGTATATAAGGTGTGTATGATGTAGTATGAGGTATATAATACATAACACACTGTATATGTATAATATTATCATTTATATATGGAGTGTATGATGTAGTATGAGGTATATAATGTATAACACACTGTATATATATAATATCAGGTATATAAGGTGTGTATGATGTAGTATGAGGTATATAATACATAACACACTGTATATGTATAATATTATCATTTATATATGGAGTGTATGATGTAGTATGAGGTATATAATGTATAACACACTGTATATATATAATATCAGGTATATAAGGTGTGTATGATGTAGTATGAGGTATATAATACATAACACACTGTATATGTATAATATTATCATTTATATAAGGTAGTGTATGATGTAGTATGAGGTATATAATACATAACACACTGTATATGTATAATATTATCATTTATATATGGAGTGTATGATGTAGTATGAGGTATATAATGTATAACACACTGTATATATATAATATCAGGTATATAAGGTGTGTATGATGTAGTATGAGGTATATAATGTATAACACACTGTATATATATAATATCAGGTATATAAGGTGTGTATGATGTAGTATGAGGTATATAATACATAACACACTGTATATGTATAATATTATCATTTATATATGGAGTGTATGATGTAGTATGAGGTATATAATGTATAACACACTGTATATATATAATATCAGGTATATAAGGTGTGTATGATGTAGTATGAGGTATATAATACATAACACATTGTATATGTATAATATTATCATTTATATATGGAGTGTATGATGTAGTATGAGGTATATAATGTATAACACACTGTATATATATAATATTATCATGTATATATAGGTGTGTATGATGTAGTATGAGGTATATAATGTATAACACACTGTATATGTATAATATTATCATTTATATATGGAGTGTATGATGTAGTATGAGGTATATAATGTATAACACACTGTATATATATATAATATCAGGTATATAAGGTGTGTATGATGTAGTATGAGGTATATAATACATAACACACTGTATATGTATAATATTATCATTTATATATGGAGTGTATGATGTAGTATGAGGTATATAATGTATAACACACTGTATATATATAATATCAGGTATATAAGATGTGTATGATGTAGTATGAGGTATATAATGTATAACACACTGTATATATATATATATCAGGTATATAAGGTGTGTATGATGTAGTATGAGGTATATAATACATAACACATTGTATATGTATAATATTATCATTTATATATGGAGTGTATGATGTAGTATGAGGTATATAATGTATAACACACTGTATATGTATAATAATATCAGGTATATATGGTGTGTATGATGTAGTATGAGGTATATAATGTATAACACACTGTATATATATAATATCAGGTATATAAGGTGTGTATGATGTAGTATGAGGTATATAATGTATAACACACTGTATATATATAATATCAGGTATATAAGGTGTGTATGATGTAGTATGAGGTATATAGTACATAACACACTGTATATGTATAATATTATCATTTATATATGGAGTGTATGATGTAGTATGAGGTATATAATGTATAACACACTGTATATATATAATATCAGGTATATAAGGTGTGTATGATGTAGTATGAGGTATATAATACATAACACATTGTATATGTATAATATTATCATTTATATATGGAGTGTATGATGTAGTATGAGGTATATAATGTATAACACACTGTATATATATAATATCAGGTATATAAGGTGTGTATGATGTAGTATGAGGTATATAATACATAACACACTGTATATGTATAATATTATCATTTATATATGGAGTGTATGATGTAGTATGAGGTATATAATGTATAACACACTGTATATATATAATATCAGGTATATAAGGTGTGTATGATGTAGTATGAGGTATATAATACATAACACACTGTATATGTATAATATTATCATTTATATATGGAGTGTATGATGTAGTATGAGGTATATAATATATAACACACTGTATATGTATAATATTATCATTTATATATGGAGTGTATGATGTAGTATGAGGTATATAATGTATAACACACTGTATATATATATAATATCAGGTATATAAGGTGTGTATGATGTAGTATGAGGTATATAATACATAACACACTGTATATGTATAATATTATCATTTATATATGGAGTGTATGATGTAGTATGAGGTATATAATGTATAACACACTGTATATATATAATATCAGGTATATAAGGTGTGTATGATGTAGTATGAGGTATATAATGTATAACACATTGTATATATATATATTATCAGGTATATAAGGTGTGTATGATGTAGTATGAGGTATATAATACATAACACACTGTATATGTATAATATTATCATTTATATATGGAGTGTATGATGTAGTATGAGGTATATAATACATAACACACTGTATATGTATAATATTATCATTTATATATGGAGTGTATGATGTAGTATGAGGTATATAATGTATAACACACTGTATATATATAATATCAGGTATATAAGGTGTGTATGATGTAGTATGAGGTATATAATACATAACACACTGTATATGTATAATATTATCATTTATATATGGAGTGTATGATGTAGTATGAGGTATATAATGTATAACACACTGTATATATATAATATCAGGTATATAAGGTGTGTATGATGTAGTATGAGGTATATAATACATAACACACTGTATATGTATAATATTATCATTTATATATGGAGTGTATGATGTAGTATGAGGTATATAATGTATAACACACTGTATATATATAATATCAGGTATATAAGGTGTGTATGATGTAGTATGAGGTATATAGTACATAACACACTGTATATGTATAATATTATCATTTATATATGGAGTGTATGATGTAGTATGAGGTATATAATGTATAACACACTATATATATATATAATATCAGGTATATAAGGTGTGTATGATGTAGTATGAGGTATATAATTTATAACACACTGTATATGATATATATATATATATATATATATATATATCAGGTATATAAGGTGTGTATGATGTAGTATGAGGTATATAATACATAACACACTGTATATGTATAATATTATCATTTATATATGGAGTGTATGATGTAGTATGAGGTATATAATGTATAACACACTGTATATATATATAATATCAGGTATATAAGATGTGTATGATGTAGTATGAGGTATATAATGTATAACACACTGTATATATATAATATCAGGTATATAAGGTGTGTATGATGTAGTATGAGGTATATAATACATAACACATTGTATATGTATAATATTATCATTTATATATGGAGTGTATGATGTAGTATGAGGTATATAATGTATAACACACTGTATATATATAATATCAGGTATATAAGGTGTGTATGATGTAGTATGAGGTATATAATACATAACACACTGTATATGTATAATATTATCATTTATATATGGAGTGTATGATGTAGTATGAGGTATATAATGTATAACACACTGTATATATATAATATCAGGTATATAAGGTGTGTATGATGTAGTATGAGGTATATAATACATAACACACTGTATATGTATAATATTATCATTTATATATGGAGTGTATGATGTAGTATGAGGTATATAATGTATAACACACACTGTATATATATAATATCAGGTATATAAGGTATGTATGATGTAGTATGAGGTATATAGTACATAACACACTGTATATGTATAATATTATCATTTATATATGGAGTGTATGATGTAGCATGAGGTATATAATGTGTAACACACTGTATATATATAATATCAGGTATATAAGGTGTGTATGATGTAGTATGAGGTATATAATTTATAACACACTGTATGTGTATGTATATATATATATATATATATATATATATATATAATATCAGGTATATAAGGTGTGTATGATGTAGTATGAGGTATATAATACATAACACATTGTATATGTATAATATTATTGTGACGAGACCAATCTCGCCACATTGCATTGGAGAAACCTGGTTGCTCGCCTGCTGCCTTTGGACTATGGCCCCCTGTTAAAAGACATCTTTTTTACCTGCAGAAAAGCTTAATTCGTGCTTTTCTGCCTGGGGTTCGGTAGTTTTGGTTGAATGTGTTATACCCCAGATAGGAATCCCATGGAGCCCATTCGTATGAAACTGACTGTAAAGACTTTGGCTCCATGGCGATTAAACTGTATTCGTGTGGTCTGAGCGCCATTCACTTAATAATGTGCGCTCAGACCTGAGCTATCTGGGGATATGTTAAATGTATAGTTTTAATGTAATGTGTCTTACCTGGTGTATTTTAACAGTAATGCTTGTTCTGTGTCCCCATGTGCATAATGGAGTCTTGTCTCTGAAATGTCTGTGTGTATTGTAAAGGGTGGGACATTGTGTATTGAATAGTGATGTCTGTCCTATTGTCCCCACATGTGTATTGGCGATTTCCCTTTGTCCTGAGAGATAATTGAATGACTCCTCAATTGTCTCCAGGACAGAAGACATTGTGTATTCGTCTGCCTGTGATGATTGCATTACCCATGTAGGGTGATGGTATCACAGGCAGAGGGGAGGGATATGCTGGGGGTGTCTGTATTGTCCCAATGTGTGTGATTGGCTGCTGTATCCCGTGTCGCAGTCTTCCTTCTGGTCCCCTAGGGAGTGTCCACCAGGTGGGAGACCTGGATAAATACCAGGCAGGTAGCCGTTAATAAATGTGAGAATTCCTGTTTACCATCAATACGGAGCCTCGTCTCGTTCTTGGGGGATTCACTGTATGCTGTTAGAGACTGATTGCCAGGAGTGTAAGCTGATTGTCTGCTTTTCCTGTTCGTCTGCTAGCAGCTATTTGGGAGGTTCCAGTACGGGAGTTGGAGTGCTATTTTGTATCCAGTTCGGGAGTTTGGTGTTCTGCAGTAGCTGTGCCTATATCTCTGTAAAGGGGCCGATCGCCTAAACGGTTTTTACCCCTTGTCTGCAGCAACGGTCCGTTACAATTGGTGGCGAGCAGCGGGATCGTTCCTACAGCCAGAAGGACAGCTACAGGAGACACCATTTCCTTGGATTTACAAGTGGGGGCAACGCATGTCCCAGTACAGCGACCCTAAAAGCACCAGAATGGAACCAGCAGTGTCATACGAGGAGGAGGACCTGGATGGCCGGGATGCATTAAGGAAAGGCATCTGGTACCAGGCCCTGGACAATGTACAATACCAGCGGGGTGAGAGTCTCCCCAGTGAAGAGCAGCGGTGGCAGAAGCAAGTGGCCCTGCGGCTGCCCTTTCTGGGAGAGCAGCCCCTGGATGAATGGGTGAAGGAACTAGAGCACCGGGTATGGCAGGAGCTATGGCTGGAGGATGCCTACCAGGCGCTCTGGTGGTATATGGCACAGTATATACCCTGGACAGCCGAGCATGACAAGCCAGAGGGAGAGGAGTTTGATGGTTCTGGCTTGTTATGGGAGTCCTTTGCAGAGCCTGACTTCGGGAGTCCTGCGCAGAACAGACTTCAGGACATTTTCTACGAGAGGGAGGCTAGGCATGACGGGGATGACCCCCATGAGGTAGAGCAAGACCTGGCTCACCTAGCAACCCTGGAGTGGGAACTGGAGCAGGACTACCGAGATCTCTTCCACTCCATTGGGAAGGCTCAGCAGGACAGCAAGGTGACAGATCCAGTTCCAGACCCATTCCGCTGGGAAGATATTATTGAAATTTACTGGGAGGAACCCCAGGCGGCAGGTGGAGATGGGACCGAGGTCTCTCCACCGGTATTGCAGGGAATTGGGAGCCTGAGCTCCATTCCCCAGCGGGAGATATTGCAGGGAATTGGGAGCCTGAGCTCCATTCCCCAGCGGGAGATATTACAGGGAATTGGGAGCCTGAGCTCCATTCCCCAGCGGCAGAGCTGAGCTACAGGGGGCAGAGGTAGTTGTTCCTGCCCCACAGCAGCAGCGTGATTTTTCGGGAATTGGGAGCCCGGTCTCCATTCCCCAGTGGCAGTATTATTTGTTGGGAATTGGGAGCCCGGTCTCCAGTCCCCAGCGGCAGAGTAACCAGCAGGGAACAGAGAGCCCAGTCTCCTTTCTCCAGCAGCAGGACTCTGTATTGGGAGGAGAGACAGTCGGTCTCCCTCCACTGAGGAGGAAGGAATGTATGGGAGAGGAGCTTACTACCACCTCTCCCCAGCGGCGGATCACTAATGGGCAGGGAATAGAGAGCTCAGTCTCCTTTCCCCAGCAGCAGAGCTGTGTAACCAAAGGGGAGACAGTCGGTCTCCAGCAGCAGGACTGTATATCTAAAGGGGAGACAGTCGGTCTCCCCCTCCAACAACCAGGCTTCAACCAGGCTACCCTCCCAGTAGCGCTGGCAACAGGAGCAGAGTGACGCGGGTCTCTGCCCATGCAGCACCCCACCAAGTCAGCGTGCCCGTACCCAGCACAGCCGTGGTGAGGCACCTGGACATGGACAAGCTTCTCCTCTACCCAGTTGCAGTAACTATTTATTGTGGGTGGGCTGTGCTGTTGATTGTGTTTTGTGGGTGGGCTGCTGGACTAACAAGGGCACTGACCGGCAGGAGGTCAGATACCCTGTTAGTCTGTTTGGAAAAGGGGAGAGATGTGACGAGACCAATCTCGCCACATTGCATTGGAGAAACCTGGTTGCTCGCCTGCTGCCTTTGGACTATGGCCCCCTGTTAAAAGACATCTTTTTACCTGCAGAAAAGCTTCATTCGTGCTTTTCTGCCTGGGGTTCGGTAGTTTTGGTTGAATGTGTTATACCCCAGATAGGAATCCCATGGAGCCCATTCGTATGAAACTGACTGTAAAGACTTTGGCTCCATGGCGATTAAACTGTATTCGTGTGGTCTGAGCGCCATTCACTTAATAATGTGCGCTCAGACCTGAGCTATCTGGGGATATGTTAAATGTATAGTTTTAATGTAATGTGTCTTACCTGGTGTATTTTAACAGTAATGCTTGTTCTGTGTCCCCATGTGCATAATGGAGTCTTGTCTCTGAAATGTCTGTGTGTATTGTAAAGGGTGGGACATTGTGTATTGAATAGTGATGTCTGTCCTATTGTCCCCACATGTGTATTGGCGATTTCCCTTTGTCCTGAGAGATAATTGAATGACTCCTCAATTGTCTCCAGGACAGAAGACATTGTGTATTCGTCTGCCTGTGATGATTGCATTACCCATGTAGGGTGATGGTATCACAGGCAGAGGGGAGGGATATGCTGGGGGTGTCTGTATTGTCCCAATGTGTGTGATTGGCTGCTGTATCCCGTGTCGCAGTCTTCCTTCTGGTCCTCTAGGGAGTGTCCACCAGGTGGGAGACCTGGATAAATACCAGGCAGGTAGCCGTTAATAAATGTGAGAATTCCTGTTTACCATCAATACGGAGCCTCGTCTCGTTCTTGGGGGGATTCACTGTATGCTGTTAGAGACTGATTGCCAGGAGTGTAAGCTGATTGTCTGCTTTTCCTGTTCGTCTGCTAGCAGCTATTTGGGAGGTTCCAGTACGGGAGTTGGAGTGCTATTTTGTATCCAGTTCGGGAGTTTGGTGTTCTGCAGTAGCTGTGCCTATATCTCTGTAAAGGGGGCCGATCGCCTAAACGGTTTTTACCCCTTGTCTGCAGCAACGGTCCGTTACAATTATCATTTATATATGGAGTGTATGATGTATATAATGTATAACACACTGTATATATTTAATATCAGTCATGTAAGATGTTTATGATGTAGTATGAGGTATATAATGTATAACACACTGTATATATATATAATATCAGGTATATAAGGTGTGTATGATGTAGTATGAGGTATATAATACATAACACATTGTATATGTATAATATTATCATTTATATATGGAGTGTATGATGTAGTATGAGGTATATAATGTATAACACACTGTATATATATAATATCAGGTATATAAGGTGTGTATGATGTAGTATGAGGTATATAATACATAACACATTGTATATGTATAATATTATCATTTATATATGGAGTGTATGATGTAGTATGAGGTATATAATGTATAACACACTGTATATATATAATATCAGGTATATAAGGTGTGTATGATGTAGTATGAGGTATATAATACATAACACATTGTATATGTATAATATCATCATTATATATGGAGTGTATGATGTAGTATGAGGTATATAGTACATAACACACTGTATATGTATAATATTATCATTTATATATGGAGTGTATGATGTAGTATGAGGTATATAATGTATAACACACACTGTATATATATAATATCAGGTATATAAGGTGTGTATGATGTAGTATGAGGTATATAATACATAACACATTGTATATGTATAATATTATCATTTATATATGGAGTGTATGATGTAGTATGAGGTATATAATGTATAACACACTGTATATATATAATATCAGGTATATAAGGTGTGTATGATGTAGTATGAGGTATATAATACATAACACATTGTATATGTATAATATTATCATTTATATATGGAGTGTATGATGTAGTATGAGGTATATAATGTATAACACACTGTATATATATAATATTATCAGGTATATAAGGTGTGTATGATGTAGTATGAGGTATATAATACATAACACACTGTATATGTATAATATTATCATTTA
>JAKVIS010001311.1:20000-36229 GCA_033119425.1 Bufotes viridis
GTATGAGGTATATAATGTATAACACACTGTATATATATAATATCAGGTATATAAGGTGTGTATGATGTAGTATGAGGTATATAATACATAACACATTGTATATGTATAATATCATTTATATATGGAGTGTATGATGTAGTATGAGGTATATAATGTATAACACACTGTATATGTATAATATTATCATGTATATATAGGAGTGTATGATGTAGTATGAGGTATATAATACATAACACACTGTATATGTATAATATTATCATTTATATATGGAGTGTATGATGTAGTATGAGGTATATAATGTATAACACACACTGTATATATATAATATCAGGTATATAAGGTGTGTATGATGTAGTATGAGGTATATAATACATAACACATTGTATATGTATAATATTATCATTTATATATGGAGTGTATGATGTAGTATGAGGTATACAATGTATAACACACTGTATATATATAATATCAGGTATATAAGGTGTGTATGATGTAGTATGAGGTATATAATACATAACACACTGTATATGTATAATATTATCATTTATATATGGAGTGTATGATGTAGTATGAGGTATATAATGTATAACACACTGTATATATATATGATATCAGGTATATAAGGTGTGTATGATGTAGTATGAGGTATATAATACATAACACACTGTATATGTATAATATTATCATTTATATATGGAGTGTATGATGTAGTATGAGGTATATAATGTATAACACACTGTATATATATAATATCAGGTATATAAGGTGTGTATGATGTAGTATGAGGTATATAGTACATAACACACTGTATATGTATAATATTATCATTTATATATGGAGTGTATGATGTAGTATGAGGTATATAATGTATAACACACTGTATATATATAATATCAGGTATATAAGGTGTGTATGATGTAGTATGAGGTATATAGTAAATAACACACTGTATATGTATAATATTATCATTTATATATGGAGTGTATAATGTACTTTGAGGTATATAATGTGTAACACACTGTATATATATAATATCAGGTATATAATGTGTGTATGATGTAGTATGAGGTATAAAATGTATAACACACTGTATATATATGATATCAGGTACATAAGGTGTGTATGATGTAGTATGAGGTATGTAATACATAACACATTGTATATGTATAATATTATCATTAATATATGTAGTGTATGATGTAGTATGAGGTATATAGTAAATAACAGACTGTATATATATAATATTATCATTTATATATGGAGTGTATGAAGTAGTATGAGGTATATAATGTATAACACACTGTATATATATAATATCAGGTATGTAACGTGTGTATGATGTAGTATGAGGTATAAAGTACATAACACACTGTATATATATAATATCAGTTATATAAGGTGTGTATGATGTAGTTTGAGGTATATAATTTATAACACACTGTATATATACGATATCAGGTATATAAGGTGTGTATGATGTAGTATGAGGTATATAATTTATAACACACTGTATATATATAATATCAGGTATATAAGGTGTGTATGATGTAGTATGAGGTATATAGTACATAACACACTGTATATGTAAAATATTATCATGTAAATATGGAGTGTATGATGTAGCATGAGGTATATAATGTGTAACACACAGTATATATATAATATCAGGTATATAAGGTGTGTATGATGTAGTATGAGGTATATAATTTATAACACACTGTATATATATATATATATATATATATATATATATGATATCAGGTATTTAAGGTGTGTATGATGTAGTATAAGGTATATAATACATAACACATTGTATATGTATAATATTATCATTTATATATGGAGTGTATGATGTAGTATGAGGTATATAATGTATAACACACTGTATATATTTAATATCAGTCATTTAAGATGTTTATGACGTAGTATGAGGTATATAATGTATAACACACTGTATATATATAATATCAGGTATATAAGGTGTGTATGATGTAGTATGAGGTATATAATACATAACACACTGTATATGTATAATATTATCATTTATATATGGAGTGTATGATGTAGTATGAGGTATACAATGTATAACACACACTGTATATATAATATCAGGTATATAAGGTGTGTATGATGTAGTTTGAGGTATATAATTTATAACACACTGTATATATACGATATCAGGGATATAAGGTGTGTATGATGTAGTATGAGGTATATAATACATAACACACTGTATATGTATAATATTATCATTTATATATGTAGTGTATGATGTAGTATGAGGTATATAATGTATAACACACTGTATATATTTAATATCAGGTATGTAAGGTGTGTATGATGTAGTATGAGGTATATAGTACATAACACACTGTATATGTAAAATATTATCATGTATATATGGAGTGTATGATGTAGTATGAGGTATATAATGTGTAACACACTGTATATATATAATATCAGGTATATAAGGTGTGTATGATGTAGTATGAGGTATATAATTTATAACACACTGTATATATATATATATATATATATATATAATATCAGGTATTTAAGGTGTGTATGATGTAGTATAAGGTATATAATACATAACACATTGTATATGTATAATATTATCATTTATATATGGAGTGTATGATGTAGTATGAGGTATATAATGTATAACACACTGTATATATTTAATATCAGTCATGTAAGATGTTTATGATGTACTATGAGGTATATAATGTATAACACACTGTATATATATAATATCAGGTATATAAGGTGTGTATGATGTAGTATGAGGTATATAATACATAACACATTGTATATGTATAATATTATCATTTATATATGGAGTGTATGATGTAGTATGAGGTATACAATGTATAACACACACTGTATATATAATAACAGGTATATAAGTTGTGCATGATGTAGTATGAGGTATATAGTACATAACACACTGTATATGTATAATATTATCATTTATATATGGAGTGTATGATGTAGTATGAGGTATATAATGTATAACACACTGTATATATATGATGTCAGGTACATAAGGTGTGTATGATGTAGTATGAGGTATGTAATACATAACACATTGTATATGTATAATATTATCATTTATATATGGAGTGTATGATGTAGTATGAGGTATATAGTACATAACTTACTGTATATGTATAATATTATCATTTATATATGGAGTGTATGATGTAGTATGAGGTATACAATGTATAACACACACTGTATATATATAATATCAGGTATATAAGGTTTGTATGATGTAGTATGAGGTATGTAATACATAACACATTGTATATGTATAATATTATCATTTATAAATGGAGTGTATGATGTCGTATGAGGTATACAATGTATAAGACACTGTATATATATAATATCAGGTATATAAGGTGTGTATGATGTAGTATGAGGTATATAATACATAACACATTGTATATGTATAATATTATCATTTATATATGGAGTGTATGATGTAGTATGAGGTATATAATGTATAACACACTGTATATATATAATATCAGGTATATAAGGTGTGTATGATGTACTATCAGGTATATAATACATAACACATTGTATATGTATAATATTATCATTTATATATGGAGTGTATGATGTAGTATGATGAATATAATGTATAACACACTGTATATATATATAATATCAGGTATATAAGATGTGTATGATGTAGTATGAGGTATATAATGTATAACACACTGTATATATATAATATCAGGTATATAAGGTGTGTATGATGTAGTATGAGGTATATAATACATAACACATTGTATATGTATAATATCATCATTATATATGGAGTGTATGATGTAGTATGAGTATATAATGTATAACACACTGTATATGTATAATATTATCATTTATATATGGAGTGTATGATGTAGTATGAGGTATATAATACATAACACACTGTATATGTATAATATTATCATTTATATATGGAGTGTATGATGTAGTATGAGGTATATAATGTATAACACACACTGTATATATATAATATCAGGTATATAAGGTGTGTATGATGTAGTATGAGGTATATAATACATAACACACTGTATATGTATAATATTATCATTTATATATGGAGTGTATGATGTAGTATGAGGTATATAATGTATAACACACTGTATATATATAATATCAGGTATATAAGGTGTGTATGATGTAGTATGAGGTATATAATACATAACACATTGTATATGTATAATATTATCATTTATATATGGAGTGTATGATGTAGTATGATGTATATAATGTATAACACACTGTATATATATATAATATCAGGTATATAAGGTGTGTATGATGTAGTATGAGTTATATAATGTATAACACACTGTATATATATATATGATCAGGTATATAAGGTGTGTATGATGTAGTATGAGGTATATAATACATAACACACTGTATATGTATAATATTATCATTTATATATGGAGTGTATGATGTAGTATGAGGTATATAATGTATAACACACTGTATATATATATGATATCAGGTATATAAGGTGTGTATGATGTAGTATGAGGTATATAATGTATAACACACACTGTATATCTATAATATCAGGTATATAAGGTGTGTATGATGTAGTATGAGGTATATAATACATAACACATTGTATATGTATAATATTATCATTTATATATGGAGTGTATGATGTAGTATGAGGTATACAATGTATAACACACACTGTATATATAATAACATGTATATAAGTTGTGTATGATGTAGTATGAGGTATATAGTACATAACACACTGTATATGTATAATATTATCATTTATATATGGAGTGTATGATGTAGTATGAGGTATATAATGTATAACACACTGTATATATATGATATCAGGTACATAAGGTGTGTATGATGTAGTATGAGGTATATAGTAAATAACACACTTTATATGTATAATATTATCATTTATATATGGAGTGTATGATGTAGTATGAGGTATATAATTATAACACACTGTATATATTTAATATCAGGTATGTAAGGTGTGTATGATGTATTATGAGGTATACAATGTATAACACACACTGTTTATATATAATATCAAGTATATAAGTTGACTATGATGTAGTATGAGGTATATAGTACATAACACACTGTATATGTATAATATTATCATTTATATATGGAGTGTATGATGTAGTATGAGGTATACAATGTATAACACACACTGTATATATATAATATCAGGTATATAAGGTGTGTATGATGTAGTATCAGGTATATAATACATAACACATTGTATATGTATAATATTATCATTTATATATGGAGTGTATGATGTCGTATGAGGTATACAATGTATAACACACTGTATATATATAATATCAGGTATATAAGGTGTGTATGATGTAGTATGAGGTATATAATACATAACACATTCCATATATAAATGATAATATTATACATATACAGTGTATGATGTAGTATGATGTATATAATGTATAACACACTGTATATATATATATATAATATCAGGTATATAAGTTGTGTATGATGAAGTATGAGGTATATAATGTATAACACACTGTATATATATAATATCTGGTATATAAGGTGTGTATGATGTAGTATGAGGTATATAATACATAACACACTGTATATGTCTAATATTATCATTTATATATGTAGTGTATGATGTAGTATGAGGTATATAATGTATAACACACTGTATATATTTAATATCAGGTATGTAAGGTGTGTATGATGTAGTATGAGGTATATAGTACATAACACACTGTATATGTATAATATTATCATTTATATATGGAGTGTATGATGTATATAATGTGTAACACACTGTATATATATAATATCAGGTATATAAGGTGTGTATGATGAAGTATGAGGTATATAATTTATAACACACTGTGTATATATATGATATCAGGTATATAAGGTGTGTATGATGTAGTATGAGGTATATAATGTATAACACACTGTATATATATGATGTCAGGTACATAAGGTGTGTATGATGTAGTATGAGGTATGTAATACATAACACATTGTATATGTATAATATTATCATTTATATATGGAGTGTATGATGTAGTATGAGGTATATAGTACATAACTTACTGTATATGTATAATATTATAATTTATATATGGAGTGTATGATGTAGTATGAGGTATACAATGTATAACACACACTCTATATATATAATATCAGGTATATAAGGTTTGTATGATGTAGTATGAGGTATATAATACATAACACATTGTATATGTATAATATTATCATTTATATATGGAGTGTATGATGTAGTATGAGGTATACAATGTATAACACACTGTATATATATAATATCAGGTATATAAGGTGTGTATGATGTAGTATGAGGTATATAATACATAACACATTGTATATGTATAATATTATCATTTATATATGGAGTGTATGATGTAGTATGATGTATATAATGTATAACACACTGTATATATATAATATCAGGTATATAAGGTGTGTATGATGTAGTATGAGGTATATAATACATAACACACTGTATATGTATAATATCATTTATATATGGAGTGTATGATGTAGTATGAGGTATATAATGTGTAACACACTGTATATATATATAATATCATGTATATAAGTAGTGTATGATGTAGTATGAGGTATATAATACATAACACATTGTATATGGATAATATTATCATTTATATATGGAGTGTATGATGTAGTATTAGGTATACAATGTATAACACACACTGTATATATAATAACAGGTATATACGTTGTGTATGATGTAGTATGAGGTATATAGTACATAACACACTGTATATGTATAATATTATCATTTATATATGGATTGTATGATGTAGTATGAGGAATATAATGTATAACACACTGTATATATATGATATCAGTTACATAAGGTGTGTATGATGTAGAATGAGGTATGTAATACATAACACATTGTATATGTATAATATTATCATTTATATATGGAGTGTATGATGTAGTATGAGGTATAAAATGTATAACACACTGTATATATATGATATCAGGTACATAAGGTGTGTATGATGTAGTATGAGGTATGTAATACATAACACATTGTATATGTATAATATTATCATTTATATATGGAGTGTATGATGTAGTATGAGGTATATAGTAAATAACACACTGTATATGTATAATATTATCATTTATATATGGAGTGTATGATGTAGTATGAGGTATACAATGTATAACACACTGTATATATTTAATATCAGGTATGTAAGGTGTGTATGATGTAGTATGAGGTATATAGTACATAACACACTATATATGTAAAATATTATCATGTATATATGGAGTGTATGATGTAGTATGAGGTATATAATGTGTAACACACAGTATATATATAATATCAGGTATATAAGGTGTGAATGATGTAGTATGAGGTATATAATTTATAACACACTGTATATATATATATATATATATATATATATAATATCAGGTATTTAAGGTGTGTATGATGTAGTATAAGGTATATAATACATAACACATTGTATATGTATAATATTATCATTTATATATGGAGTGTATGATGTAGTATGAGGTATATAATGTATAACACACTGTATATATTTAATATCAGTCATGTAAGATGTTTATGATGTAGTGAGAGGTATATAATGTATAACACACTGTATATATATAATATCAGGTATATAAGGTGTGTATGATGTAGTATGAGGTATATAATACATAACACATTGTATATGTATAATATTATCATTTATATATGGAGTGTATGATGTAGTATGAGGTATACAATGTATAACACACACTGTATATATAATATCAGGTATATAAGGTGTGTATGATGTAGTATGAGGTATATAATGTATAACACACTGTATATATATAATATCAGGTATATAAGGTGTGTATGATGTAGTATGAGGTATATAATACATAACACACTGTATATGTATAATATTATCATTTATATATGTAGTGTATGATGTAGTATGAGGAATATAATGTATAACACACTGTATATATTTAATATCAGGTATGTAAGGTGTGTATGATGTAGTATGAGGTATATAGTACATATCACACTGTATATGTAAAATATTATCATGTATATATGGAGTGTATGATGTAGTATGAGGAATATAATGCGTAACACACTGTATATATATAATATCAGTTATATAAGGTGTGTATGATGTAGTATGAGGTATATAATTTATAACACACTGTATATATATATATATATATATATATATATATATATGATATCAGGTATTTAAGGTGTGTATGATGTAGTATAAGGTATATAGTACATAACACACTGTATATGTATAATATTATGATTTATATATGGAGTGTATGATGTAGTATGAGGTATATAATGTATAACACACTGTGTATATATGATGTCAGGTACATAAGGTGTGTATGATGTAGTATGAGGTATGTAATACATAACACATTGTATATGTATAATATTATCATTTATATATGGAGTGTATGATGTAGTATGAGGTATATAGTACATAACTTACTGTATATGTACAATATTATAATTTATATATGGAGTGTATGATGTAGTATGAGGTATATAGTACATAACTCACTGTATATGTATAATATTATCATTTATATATGGAGTGTATGATGTAGTATGAGGTATATAATGTATAACACACTGTATATATATAATATCAGGTATATAAGGTGTGTATGATGTAGTATGAGGTATATAATGTATAACACACTGTATATATATAATATCAGGTATATAAGGTGTGTATGATGTAGTATGAGGTATATAATACATAACACATTGTATATGTATAATATTATCATTTATATATGGAGTGTATGATGTAGTATGAGGTATATAATGTATAACACACTGTATATATATAATATTATCAGGTATATAAGGTGTGTATGATGTAGTATGAGGTATATAATGTATAACACACTGTATATATATAATATCAGGTATATAAGGTGTGTATGATGTAGTATGAGGTATATAATACATAACACACTGTATATGTATAATATTATCATTTATATATGGAGTGTATGATGTAGTATGAGGTATATAATGTATAACACACACTGTATATATATAATATCAGGTATATAAGGTGTGTATGATGTAGTATGAGGTATATAATACATAACACATTGTATATGTATAATATTATCATTTATATATGGAGTGTATGATGTAGTATGAGGTATATAATGTATAACACACTGTATATATATAATATCAGGTATATAAGGTGTGTATGATGTAGTATGAGGTATATAATACATAACACACTGTATATGTATAATATTATCATTTATATATGGAGTGTATGATGTAGTATGAGGTATATAATGTATAACACACTGTATATATATATATTATCAGGTATATAAGGTGTGTATGATGTAGTATGAGGTATATAATGTATAACACACTGTATATATATAATATTATCAGGTATATAAGGTGTGTATGATGTAGTATGAGGTATATAATACATAACACACTGTATATGTATAATATTATCATTTATATATGGAGTGTATGATGTAGTATGAGGTATATAATGTATAACACACTGTATATATATAATATCAGGTATATAAGGTGTGTATGATGTAGTATGAGGTATATAATGTATAACACACTGTATATGTATAATATTATCATGTATATATGGAGTGTATGATGTAGTATGAGGTATATAATGTATAACACACTGTATATATATATGATATCAGGTATATAAGGTGTGTATGATGTAGTATGAGGTATATAATACATAACACATTGTATATGTATAATATTATCATTTATATATGGAGTGTATGATGTAGTATGAGGTATATAATGTATAACACACTGTATATATTTAATATCAGTCATGTAAGATGTTTATGATGTAGTATGAGGTATATAATGTATAACACACTGTATATATATAATATCAGGTATATAAGGTGTGTATGATGTAGTATGAGGTATATAATACATAACACATTGTATATGTATAATATTATCATTTATATATGGAGTGTATGATGTAGTATGAGGTATACAATGTATAACACACACTGTATATATAATAACAGGTATATAAGTTGTGCATGATGTAGTATGAGGTATATAGTACATAACACACTGTATATGTATAATATTATCATTTATATATGGAGTGTATGATGTAGTATGAGGTATATAATGTATAACACACTGTATATATATGATGTCAGGTACATAAGGTGTGTATGATGTAGTATGAGGTATGTAATACATAACACATTGTATATGTATAATATTATCATTTATATATGGAGTGTATGATGTAGTATGAGGTATATAGTACATAACACACTGTATATGTATAATATTATAATTTATATATGGAGTGTATGATGTAGTATGAGGTATACAATGTATAACACACACTGTATATATATAATATCAGGTATATAAGGTTTGTATGATGTAGTATGAGGTATATAATACATAACACACTGTATATGTATAATATTATCATTTATATATGGAGTGTATGATGTAGTATGAGGTATATAATGTGTAACACACTGTATATATATAATATCATGTATATAAGGTGTGTATGATGTAGTATGAGGTATATAATACATAACACATTGTATATGTATAATATTATCATTTATATATGGAGTGTATGATGTAGTATTAGGTATACAATGTATAACACACACTGTATATATAATAACAGGTATATACGTTGTGTATGATGTAGTATGAGGTATATAGTACATAACACACTGTATATGTATAATATTATCATTTATATATGGAGTGTATGATGTAGTATGAGGTATATAATGTATAACACACTGTATATATATGATATCAGGTATATAAGGTGTGTATGATGTAGAATGAGGTATGTAATACATAACACATTGTATATGTATAATATTATCATTTATATATGGAGTGTATGATGTAGTATGAGGTATATAATGTATAACACACTGTATATATATGATATCAGGTACATAAGGTGTGTATGATGTAGTATGAGGTATGTAATACATAACACATTGTATATGTATAATATTATCATTTATATATGGAGTGTATGATGTAGTATGAGGTATATAGTAAATAACACACTGTATATGTATAATATTATCATTTATATATGGAGTGTATGATGTAGTATGAGGTATATAATGTATAACACACTGTATATATTTAATATCAGGTATGTAAGGTGTGTATGATGTAGTATGAGGTATATAGTACATAACACACTGTATATGTATAATATTATCATGTATATATGGAGTGTATGATGTAGTATGAGGTATATAATGTGTAACACACTGTATATATATAATATCAGGTATATAAGGTGTGTATGATGTAGTATGAGGTATATAATTTATAACACACTGTATATATATATATATATATATATATATATATATAATATCAGGTATTTAAGGTGTGTATGATGTAGTATGAGGTATATAATACATAACACATTGTATATGTATAATATTATCATTTATATATGGAGTGTATGATGTAGTATGAGGTATATAATGTATAACACACTGTATATATTTAATATCAGTCATGTAAGATGTTTATGATGTAGTATGAGGTATATAATGTATAACACACTGTATATATATAATATCAGGTATATAAGGTGTGTATGATGTAGTATGAGGTATATAATACATAACACATTGTATATGTATAATATTATCATTTATATATGGAGTGTATGATGTAGTATGAGGTATACAATGTATAACACACACTGTATATATAATATCAGGTAAATAAGGTGTGTATGATGTAGTATGAGGAATGTAATGTATAACACACCGTATATATATAATATCAGGTATATAAGGTGTGTATGATGTAGTATGAGGTATATAAAACATAACACACTGTATATGTATAATATTATCATTTATATATGTAGTGTATGATGTAGTATGAGGTATATAATGTATAACAAACTGTATATATTTAATATCAGGTATGTAAGGTGTGTATGATGTAGTATGAGGTATATAGTACATATCACACTGTATATGTAAAATATTATTATGTATATATGAAGTGTATGATGTAGTATGAGGTATATAATGCGTAACACACTGTATATATATAATATCAGGTATATAAGGTGTGTATGATGTAGTATGAGGTATATAATTTATAACACACTGTATATATATATATATATATATATATATATCTATATATATATAATATCAGGTATTTAAGGTGTGTATGATGTAGTATAAGGTATATAGTACATAACACACTGTATATGTATAATATTATCATTTATATATGGAGTGTATGATGTAGTATGAGGTATATAATGCGTAACACACTGTATATATATAATATCAGGTATATAAGGTGTGTATGATGTAGTATGAGGTATATAATTTATAACACACTGTATATATATATATATATATATATATAATATCAGGTATTTAAGGTGTATATGATGTAGTATAAGGTATATAGTACATAACACACTGTATATGTATAATATTATCATTTATATATGGAGTGTATGATGTAGTATGAGGTATATAATGTATAACACACTGTGTATATATGATGTCAGGTACATAAGGTGTGTATGATGTAGTATGAGGTATGTAATACATAACACATTGTATATGTATAATATTATCATTTATATATGGAGTGTATGATGTAGTATGAGGTATATAGTACATAACTTACTGTATATGTATAATATTATAATTTATATATGGAGTGTATGATGTAGTATGAGGTATATAGTACATAACTTACTGTATATGTATAATATTATAATTTATATATGGAGTGTATGATGTAGTATGAGGTATACAATGTATAACACACACTGTAAATATATAATTTCAGGTATATAAGGTGTGTATGGTGTAGTATGATGTATATAATACATAACACATTGTATATGTATAATATTATCATTTATATATGGAGTGTATGATGTCGTATGAGGTATACAATGTATAACACACACTGTATATATATAATATCAGGTATATAAGGTGTGTATGATGTAGTATGAGGTATATAATACATACCACATTGTATATGTATAATATTATCATTTATATATGGAGTGAATGATGTAGTATGATGAATATAATGTATAACACACTGTATACATATATAAAATCAGGTATATAATGTGTGTATGATGTAGTATGAGTTATATAATGTATAACACACTGTATATATATAATATCAGGTATATAAGGTGTGTATGATGTAGTATGACGTATATAATTCATAACACACTGTATATGTCTAATATTATCATTTATATATGGAGTGTATGATGTAGTATGAGGTATATAATGTATAACACACTGTATATATATATATGATATCAGGTATTTAAGGCGTGTATGATGTAGTATGAGGTATACAATGTATAACACACACTGTATATCTATAATATCAGGTATATAAGGTGTGTATGATGTAGTATGAGGTATATAGTACATAAAACACTGTATATGTATAATATCGTCATTTATATATGGAGTGTATGATGTAGTATGAGGTATATAATGTATAACACACTGTATATATATAATATCAGGTATATAAGGTGTGTATGATGTAGTATGAGCTTTATAATACATAACACATTGTATATGTATAATATTATCATTTATATATGGAGTGTATGATGTAATATGAGGTATACAATGTATAACACACACTGTATATATAATAACAGGTATATAAGGTGTGTATAATGTAGTATGAGGTATATAATACATAACACACTGTATATGTATAATATTATCATTTATATATGGAGTGTATGATGTAGTATGAGGTATATAATGTGTAACACACTGTATATATATAATATCATGTATATAAGGAGTGTATGATGTAGTATGAGGTATATAATACATAACACATTGTATATGTATAATATTATCATTTATATATGGAGTGTATGATGTAGTATTAGGTATACAATGTATAACACACACTGTATATATAATAACAGGTATATAAGTTGTGTATGATGTAGTATGAGGTATATAGTACATAACACACTGTATATGTATAATATTATCATTTATATATGGAGTGTATGATGTAGTATGAGGTATATAATGTATAACACACTGTATATATATGATATCAGGTACATAAGGTGTGTATGATGTAGAATGAGGTATGTAATACATAACACATTGTATATGTATAATATTATCATTTATATACGGAGTGTATGATGTAGTATGAGGTATATAATGTGTAACACACTGTATATGTATAATATTATCATTTATATATGGAGTGTATGATGTAGTATGAGGTATATAATGTGTAACACACTGTATATATATAATATCAGGTATATAAGGTGTGTTTGATGTAGTATGAGGTATATAGTAAATAACACACTGTATATGTATAATATTATCATTTATATATGGAGTGTATGATGTAGTATGAGGTATATAATGTATAACACACTGTATATATATAATATCAGGTATATAATGTGTGTATGATGTAGTATGAGGTATATAATGTATAACACACTGTATATATATGATATCAGGTTACATAAGGTGTGTATGATGTAGTATGAGGTATATAATACATAACACACTGTATATGTATAATATTATCATTTATATATGGAGTGTATGATGTAGTATGAGGTATATAGTAAATAACACACTGTATATATATAATATTATCATTTATATATGGAGTGTATGATGTAGTATGAGGTATATAATGTATAACACACTGTATATATATAATATCAGGTATATAAGGTGTGTATGATGTAGTATGAGGTATATAAGTACATAACACACTGTATATATATAATATCAGGTATATAAGGTGTGTATGATGTAGTATGAGGTATATAATACATAACACACTGTATATGTATAATATTATCATTTATATATGTAGTGTATGATGTAGTATGAGGTATATAATGTATAACACACTGTATATATATAATATCAGGTATATAAGGTGTGTATGATGTAGTATGAGGTATATAGTACTTAACACACTGTATATGTAAAATATTATCATGTAAATATGGAGTGTATGATGTAGCATGAGGTATATAATGTGTAACACACAGTATATATATAATATCAGGTATATAAGGTGTGTATGATGTAGTATGAGGTATATAATTTATAACACACTGTATATATATATATATATATATATATATATATATATATGATATCAGGTATTTAAGGTGTGTATGATGTAGTATAAGGTATATAATAAATAACACATTGTATATGTATAATATTATCATTTATATATGGAGTGTATGATGTAGTATGAGGTATATAATGTATAACACACTGTATATATATAATATCAGGTATATAAGGTGTGTATGATGTAGTATGAGGTATATAATACATAACACATTGTATATGTATAATATTATCATTTATATATGGAGTGTATGATGTAGTATGAGGTATATAATGTATAACACACACTGTATATATATAATATCAGGTATATAAGGTGTGTATGATGTAGTATGAGGTATATAATACATAACACACTGTATATGTATAATATTATCATTTATATATGGAGTGTATGATGTAGTATGAGGTATATAATGTATAACACACTGTATATATATAATATCAGGTATATAAGGTGTGTATGATGTAGTATGAGGTATATAATACATAACACACTGTATATGTATAATATTATCATTTATATATGGAGTGTATGATGTAGTATGAGGTATATAATGTATAACACACTGTATATATATAATATCAGGTATATAAGGTGTGTATGATGTAGTATGAGGTATATAATTTATAACACACTGTAATATATATATATATATATATATATATATATATGATATCAGGTATTTAAGGTGTGTATGATGTAGTATGAGGTATATAATACATAACACATTGTATATGTATAATATTATCATTTATATATGGAGTGTATGATGTAGTATGAGGTATATAATGTATAACACACTGTATATATTTAATATCAGTCATGTAAGATGTTTATGATGTAGTATGAGGTATATAATGTATAACACACTGTATATATATAATATCAGGTCATATAAGGTGTGTATGAT
>JAKVIS010001312.1:0-36153 GCA_033119425.1 Bufotes viridis
TCCCCTCATGATATACCAGTAATGTCCCCGTAGGGTCCCACATGATTTGCCAGTAATGCCCCTGTAGTTTCACCAATGATATACCCGTAATGTCCCCGTATGTCTCCCATGATTTGCCAGTAATGCCTCCGTAGTGTCCCCCATAAAATGCCATTATTGTCCCCGTAGTGACCCCACGATTTGCCAGAATTGTCCCCTTAGTGACCCCATGATATGCAAGTAATGTCCCCGTAGTGTCCCCCATGATTTGACAGTAATGTTCCGTAGTGTCCCCCATGATATGCCAGTAATATTACCGTAGTGTCCTCCATGATGTGCCAGTAATGTCTCCGTAGGGTCCCCAATGATTTGCCAGTAATGCCCCTGTAGTGTCCCCAATGATATGCCAGTAATGTCCCTGTAGTGTCCCCAATTATTTGCCAGTAATGCCTCATTAGTATCCCCCATGATATACCAGTAATGTCCCAATAGTGTCCCCCATGATATGCCAGTAATATCCCCGTAGTGTCCCCCATGATGTGCCAGTAATGTTCCCATAGTGTCCCCATGATGTGCCAGTAATATCCCTGTAGTGTCCCCCATGATTTGCCAGTAATATTCCCGTAGTGTAACCCATGATTTGCCAGTAATGTCCCGTAGTGTCCCCCATGATAGGCCAGTAATATCCCGGTAGAGTCCCCCATGATGTGCCAGTAATTTCCCAATAGTGTCCCCAATGATGTGCCAGTAATGTCCCAGTAGTGTCCCCCATGATGTGCCAGTAATGTCCCCGTAGTGTCCCGCATGATATGCCAGTAATGCCCCCGTAGTGTCCCCCATGATATGCCAGTAATGTCCCCATAGTGTCCCCCATGATGTGCCAGTAATGTCCCCGTAGTGTCCCGCATGATTTGCCAGTAATGCCCACGTAGTGTCCCCATGATTTGCCAGTATTGTCCCCGTAGTGATCCCCATGATATGCCAGTAATGTCCCCGTAGTGTCCCCATGATTTGCCAGTAATGTCCCGTAGTGTCCCCATGATTTGCCAGTAATGTCTCCGTAGTGTCCCCATGATATGCCAGTAATGCCAACGTAGTGTCCCCCATGATTTGCCAGTATTGTCCCCGTAGTGACCCCATGATATGCCAGTAATGTCCCGTAGTGTCCCCATGATATGCCAGTAATGTCCTCGTAGAGTCCCCCATGATTTGCCAGTAATGTCCCCGTAGTGTCCCCCATGATATGCCAGTAATGTCCCTGTAGTGTCCCCATGATTTGCCAGTAATGCCCACGTAGTGTCCCCCATAATGTTCCAGTAATGTCCCCGTAGTGTCCCCATGATATGCCAGTAATGCCCACGTAGTGTCCCCCATGATATGCCAGTAATGTCCCCGTAGTGTCCCCCATGATATGCCAGTAATGTCCCCGTAGTGTCCCCCATGATATGCCAGTAATGTCCCAGTAGTGTCCCCCATGATATGCCAGTAATGTCCCATAGTGTCTCCAATGATGTGCCAGTAATGTCCCCGTAGTGTCCCCCATGATGTGCCAGTAATGTCCCCGTAGTGTCCCCCGTGATTTGCCAGTAATGTCCCCGTAGTGTCCTCCATGATATACCAGTAATGTCCCTGTAGTGTCCCCAATTATTTGCCAGTAATGCCTCAGTAGTATCCCCCATGATGTACCAGTAATGTCCCCGTAGGGTCCCCATGATGTGCTAGTAATGTCCCAATAGTGTCCCACATGATGTGCCAGTAATGCCCACATAGTGTCGCCCATGATGTGCCAGTAATGTCCCCGTTGTGTCCTCCATAATATGCCAGTAATGTCCCCGTAGTGTCCCCCATGATTTGCCAGTAATGTCCCCGAAGTGTCCACCATGATATGCCAGTAATGCCAACGTAGTGTCCCCCATGAATTGCCAGTATTGTTCCCATAGTGACCCCATGATATGCCAGTAATGCCCCCGTAGTGTCCCCCATGATATGCCAGTAATGTCCCTGTTGTGTCCCCCATGATATTCCAGTAATGTCCCCGTAGTGTCCTCCATGATATACCAGTAATGTCCCTGTAGTGTCCCCAATTATTTGCCAGTAATGCCTCATTAGTATCCCCCATGATATACCAGTAATGTCCCCGTAGGGTCCCACATGATTTGCCAGTAATGCCCCTGTAGTTTCACCAATGATATACCCGTAATGTCCCCGTATGCCTCCCATGATTTGCCAGTAATGCCTCCGTAGTGTCCCCCATAAAATGCCATTATTGTCCCCGTAGTGACCCCACGATTTGCCAGAATTGTCCCCTTAGTGACCCCATGATATGCAAGTAATGTCCCCGTAGTGTCCCCCATGATTTGACAGTAATGTTCCGTAGTGTCCCCCATGATATGCCAGTAATATTACCGTAGTGTCCTCCATGATGTGCCAGTAATGTCTCCGTAGGGTCCCCAATGATTTGCCAGTAATGCCCCTGTAGTGTCCCCCATGATATGCCAGTAATGTCCCTGTAGTGTCCTCCATGATATACCAGTAATGCCCCCGTAGTATCCCCCATGATGTGCCAGTAATGTCCCAATAGTGTCCCCCATGATGTGCCAGTAATACCCACGTAGTGTCCCCCATGATGTGCCAGAAATGTCCCCGTAGTGTCCCCATGATGTGCCAGTAATGTCCCCGTAGTGTCCCCATGATGTGCCAGTAATGTCCCGTAGTGTCCCCATGATTTGCCAGTAATGTCCCGTAGTGTCCCCATGATATGCCAGTAATGTCCCGTAGTGTCCCCATGATGTGCCAGTAATGTCCCAATAGTGTCCCCATGATGTGCCAGTAATGTCCCCGTAGTGTCCCCCATGATGTGCCAGTAATGTCCCCGTAGTGTCCCCATGATGTGCCAGTAATGTCCCCGTAGTGTCCCCCATGATGTGCCAGTAATGTCCCTGTAGTGTCCCCATGATGTGCCAGTAATGTCCCCGTAGTGTCCCCCATGATATGCCAGTAATGTCCCCGTAGTGTCCCCATGATGTGCCAGTAATGTCCCAGTAGTGTCCCCCATGATGTGCCAGTAATGTCCCAGTAGTGTCCCCATGATGTGCCAGTAATGTCCCCATAGTGTCCCCATGATGTGCCAGTAATGTCCCCGTAGTGTCCCCCATGATGTGCCAGTAATGTCCCATGTAGTGTCCCCCATGATGTGCCAGTAATGTCCCCGTAGTGTCCCCATGATTTGCCAGTAATGTCCCCGTAGTGTCCCCATGATATGCCAGTAATGTCCACGTAGTGTCCCCATGATTTGCCAGTATTGTTCCCGTAGTGACCCCATGATATGCCAGTAATGCCCCGTAGTGTCCCCATGATATGCCAGTAATGTCCCTGTTAGTGTCCCCCATGATATTCCAGTAATGTCCCCGTAGTGTCCTCCATGATATACCAGTAATGTCCCTGTAGTGTCCCCAATTATTTGCCAGTAATGCCTCATTAGTATCCCCCATGATATACCAGTAATGTCCCCGTAGGGTCCCACATGATTTGCCAGTAATGCCCCTGTAGTTTCACCAATGATATACCCTTAATGTCCCCGTATGTCTCCCATGATTTGCCAGTAATGCCTCCGTAGTGTCCCCATGAAATGCCATTATTGTCCCCGTAGTGACCCCATGATTTGCCAGTAATTGTCCCCTTAGTGACCCCATGATATGCCAGTAATGTCCCCGTAGTGTCCCCCATGATTTGACAGTAATGTTCCCGTAGTGTCCCCCATGATATGCCAGTAATATCACCGTAGTGTCCTCCATGATGTGCCAGTAATGTCTCCGTAGTGTCCCCAATGATTTGCCAGTAATGCCCCTGTAGTGTCCCCAATGATATGCCAGTAATGTCCCTGTAGTGTCCTCCATGATATACCAGTAATGTCCCCGTAGTATCCCCCATGATGTGCCAGTAATGTCCCAATAGTGTCCCCATGATGTGCCAGTAATGTCCCCGTAGTGTCCCCCATGATGTGCCAGTAATGTCCCATAGTGTCCCCATGATGTGCCAGTAATATCCCCGTAGTGTCCCCCATGATATGCCAGTAATGTCCCCGTAGTGTACCCCATGATTTGCCAGTAATGTCCCGTAGTGTCCCCCATGATATGCCAGTAATATCCCCGTAGTGTCCCCCATGATGTGCCAGTAATGTCCCAATAGTGTCCCCATGATGTGCCAGTAATGTCCCGTAGTGTCCCCATGATATGCCAGTAATGTCCCCGTAGTGCCCCCATGATATGCCAGTAATGTCCCCAGTAGTGTCCCCATGATATGCCAGTAATGTCCCCATAGTGTCCCCCATGATGTGCCAGTAATGTCCCCGTAGTGTCCCCCATGATTTGCCAGTAATGTCCACCGTAGTGTCCCCATGATATGCCAGTAATGTCCCTGTAGTGATCCCCATGATATGCCAGTAATGTCCCCGTAGTGTCCCCCATGATTTGCCAGTAATGTCCCGTAGTGTCCCCCATGATTTGCCAGTAATGTCTCCAGTAGTGTCCCCTATGATATGCCAGTAATGCCACCGTAGTGTCCCCCATGATTTGCCAGTAATGTCCCCGTAGTGTCCCCATGATATGCCAGTAATGTCCCCGTAGTGTCCCCCATGATTTGCCAGTAATGTCCCCGTAGTGTCCCCCATGATTTGCCAGTAATGTCCCCATAGTGTCCCCCATGATGTGCCAGTAATGTCCCCGTAGTGTCCCCCATGATTTGCCAGTAATGCCCACGTAGTGTCCCCCCATGATGTTCCAGTAATATCTCCATAGTGTCCCCATGATATGCCAGTAATGTCCCACGTAGTGTCCCCATGATGTGCCAGTAATGTCCCCGTAGTGTCCCCATGATATGCCAGTAATGTCCCAGTAGTGTCCCCCATGATGTGCCAGTAATGTCCCGTAGTGTCCCCCATGATGTGCCAGTAATGTCCCCGTAGTGTCCCCCATGATATGCCAGTAATGTCCCCGTAGTGTCCCCCATGATATGCCAGTAATGTCCCCGTAGTGTCCCCATGATATGCCAGTAATGTCCCGTAGTGTCCCCATGATGTGCCAGTAATGTCCCGTAGTGTCCCCCATGATATGCCAGTAATGTCCCTGTAGTGTCCCCCATGATGTGCCAGTAATGTCCCCGTAGTGTCCCCCATGATGTGCCAGTAATGTCCCAGTAGTGTCCCCATGATGTGCCAGTAATGTCCCCGTAGTGTCCCCCATGATATGCCAGTAATGTCCCAATAGTGTCCCCCATGATGTGCCAGTAATGTCCCTGTAGTGTCCCCATGATGTGCCAGTAATGTCCCCGTAGTGTCCCCATGATGTGCCAGTAATGTCCCCATAGTGTCCCCCATGATGTGCCAGTAATGTCCCCATAGTGTCCCCCATGATGTGCCAGTAATGTCCCAGTAGTGTCCCCATGATATGCCAGTAATGTCCCTGTAGTGTCCCCCATGATATGCCAGTAATGTCCCCGTAGTGTCCCCATGATATGCCAGTAATGTCCCCGTAGTGTCCCCATGATGTGCCAGTAATGTCCCCGTAGTGTCCCCATGATGTGCCAGTAATGTCCCGTAGTGTCCCCATGATTTGCCAGTAATGTCCCCGTAGTGTCCCCCATGATATGCCAGTAATGTCCCCGTAGTGTCCCCCATGATTTGCCAGTAATGTCCCGTAGTGTCCCCAATGATATGCCAGTAATGCCCCGTAGTGTCCCCCATGATATGCCAGTAATGTCCCTGTAGTGTCCCCCATGATATGCCAGTAATGTCCCCGTAGTGTCCCCCATGATATGCCAGTAATGTCCCTGTAGTGTCCCCAATGATTTGCCAGTAATGTCCCCGTAGTGTCCCCCATGATGTACCAGTAATGTCCCGTAGTGTCCCCATGATTTGCCAGTAATGTCCCTGTAGTGTCCCCAATGATATGCCAGTAATGTCCCCGTAGTGTCTCCCATGATTTGCCAGTAATGCCTCCGTAGTGTCCCCATGATATGCCAGTAATGTCCCCGTAGTGTCCTCCATGATATACCAGTAATGTCCCCGTAGTGTCCCCCATGATGTGCCAGTAATGCCCCAATAGTGTCCCCATGATGTGCCAGTAATGTCCCCATAGTGTCCCCCATGATATGCCAGTAATATCCCCGTAGTGTCCCCCATGGTGTGCCAGTAATGCCAATGTAGTGTCCCCCATGATGTGACAGTAATGCCCATATAGTGTCCCCCATGATGTGCCAGTAATGTCCCCGTAGTGTCCCTCATAATATGCCAGTAATGTCCATGTAGTGTCCCCAATGATTTGCCAGTAATGTCCCCGTAGTGTCCCCATGATGTTCCAGTAATGTCTCCATAGTGTCCTCCATGATATGCCAGTAATATCCCCGTAGTGTCCCCCTATGGTGTGCCAATAATGTCCCAATAGTGTCCCCCATGATGTGCCAGTAAGTCCCCTGTAGTGTCCCGCATAATAGGCCAGTAATATCCCTGTAGTGTCCCCATGATGTGCCAGTAATGTCCCAATAGTGTCCCCCATGATGTGCCAGTAATGTCCCCGTTGTGTCCCCCATAATATGCCAGTAATGTCCCTGTAGTGTCGCCAATGATTTGCCAGTAATGCCCCCGTAGTATTCCACATGAGGTACCAGTAATGTCCCCGTAGTGTCCCCCATGATTTGCTAGTAATGTCCCTGTAGTGTCCCCCATAATTTGCCAGTAATGCCAACGTAGTGTCCCCCATGATTTCCAACAGACCGACGAGTGGTTTCTGCCGGTGGGCCTCAAGCCCAGCCTGGTGGTGTGCGATAATGGGCGAAATCTCGTGGCAGCTCTGGGACTAGCCGCTTTGACGCACATCCCTTGCCTGGCGCATGTGCTGAATTTGGTGGTGCAGAAGTTCATTCACAACTACCCCGACATGTCAGAGCTGCTGCATAAAGTGCGGGCCGTCTGTGCGCGCTTCCGGCATTCACATCCTGCCGCTGCTCGCCTGTCTGCGCTCCAGCGGAACTTCGGCCTTCCCGCTCACCGCCTCATATGCGACGTGCCCACCAGGTGGAACTCCACCTTGCACATGCTGGAGAGACTGTGCGAGCAGCAGCAGGCCATAGTGGAGTTTCAGCTGCAGCACGCACGCGTCAGTCGCACTGCGGAACAGCACCACTTCACCACCAATGATTGGGCCTCCATGCGAGACCTGTGTGCCCTGTTTCGAGTACTCCACCAACATGGCCAGTGGCGATGACACCGTTATCAGCGTTACAATACCACTTCTATGTCTCCTTGAGAAAACGCTTAGGGCGATGATGGAAGAGGAGGTGGCCCAGGAGGAGGAGGAGGATGAGAGGTCATTTTTAGCACTTTCAGGCCAGTCTGAAGTGGTTCACAGGGAGGTTTTTTGCAACAGCAGAGGCCAGGTACAAATGTGGCCAGCCAGAGCCCACTACTGGAGGACGAGGAGGATGAGGAGGAGGTGGAGGAGGATGAGGATGAAGAAGGTTCACAGCGGGGTGGCACCCGACACAGCTCAGGCCCATCACTGGTGCGTGGCTGGGGGGATACGGAGGACGATGACGATATGCCTCCCACAGAGGACAGCTTGTCCTTACCTCTGGGGAGCCTGGCACACATGAGAGACTACATGCTGCAGTGCCTGCGCAACGAAAGCAGAGTTGCGCACATTTTAACGTGTGCGGACTACTGGGTTGCCACCCTGCTGGATCCCCGGTACAAAAACAATGTGCCCACCTTACTTCCTGCACTGGAGCGAGATAGGAAAATGCGCGAGTACAAGCGCACGCTGGTAGAGGCACTCCTGAGAGCATTCCCAAATGTCACAGGGGAACAGGTGGAAGCCCAAGGCGAAGGCAGTGGAGGAGCAAGAGGTCGCCAACGCAGCTGTGTCACGGCCAGCTCCTCTGAGGGCAGGGTTAGCATGGCAGAAATGTGGAAAAGTTTTGTCTCCACGCCACTGCTAACTGCACAACCACCTGATACGGAACGTGTTAGCAGGAGGCAGCATTTCACTAACATGGTTGAACAGTACGTCTGCACACCCCTCCACGTACTGACTGATGGTTCGGCCCCATTCAACTTCTGGGTCTCCAAATTGTCCACGTGGCCAGAGTTAGCATTTTATGCCTTGGAGGTGCTGGCCTGCCCGGCGGCCAGCGTTTTGTCTGAACGTGTATTCAGCACGGAAAGTGGCGTCATTACTGACAAACACAGCCGCCTGTCCACAGCCAACGTGGACAAGCTGACGTTCATAAAAATGAACCAGGCATGGATCCCACAGGACCTGTGCCTCCCTTGTGCAGAATAGACAGTGTGGTAAGGTGCAGGGTGCCGTCGTGGATGGCAGGTATGTGTCACCGAGGTTCATAGCCTCGGTGAGGTAAGAGCCCGTTTTTGTTGATGTCAGCAGCAGCTAGTGCTACTGACATAGTTTAAATAGCATGGCTGCAAAGCCGATCCGGGCTGGCTCTTACCGGGAGCAGCTAAAGTGTAGGGTGGGTGGCTGCTCCCCACGACCCAGTCCTGGTTTTGGGCTGGGTTTAAAAGCTCAGCCAGCTCAGCAGCTGGAGGTGGTGATTATCCTGGAGCTGCTAACAGGGCTGAGGAGTTCTCTGTCCTGGAGGAAAGAGCTCAGCAAGGAGGTGTTTTGTTCCTGGCTACCTGAAGCTGGATTCTCCTGCGGCTGGGCCGACAGCGTGCTACACCTCCAGGTGACTGAACCTGTGTTGGCCTGTTTTTGTTTTGCCACGTTATTTCCGTTGTGTGTGAACTGTCACCAAAGAGACTGTTTTTCATTTATGGTGTGCAAGTGTGAATAAAACACTGTTTGTTGCACAATCTGGACTCCTTGTTTTGCCTCTAAACTGCACCCGCACCGCTGTCTACCAGAGCGACTCCCACATTTGGTGTCGGATGCGGGCATGCGCAGTGAGGCTGGCGTGAACGCCGAAGTTTTGTTTTTCTAAAGTGCATGGAATATATTAAGCCAGCAAAGCTGCAAGCAGGAGTTTCTGGCAACATGGAGGCTGCTGTGAAGGCTCTCATAGAGGCTAACGTGCAGCAGCGGGAGACCAACCAACTACTGCTACAACATGTGATGGCGTTACAGGCGGCAGGAGCGTCCCACCACGTCCATGATGCCCGGAAAGCGGTCCGTGCGGCGATCCCAAAAATGACCCCCGCAGGCGGCGTTGAGACGTACCTGGCGGTTTTTGAGAAGGTCGCCGTGAGGAAAAGCTACCCCGTGACCAGTGGGCCGAGGTGGTTGCTCCGTTCCTGGCATCCGGACCCCAGCAAGTTTTTTTGATTTGGCAGACGACCAGGCTGCTGACTATTCCACGGTGAAGGGGAGATCCTGGCCAGACTGGGGGTAAGCGTGTTGGTCCGGGCTCAGCGGGTCCACCAGTGGGACTTCAAAGTGGCTGAACCCGCCAGGCCGCAGTACTATGAGTTGCTGCACAGGTTGCAAAAATGGCTGCAGCCTGAGGTTCTAAGTCCGACTGCTATGCTGGACCGGCTGCTGGCTGACATGTTTTGGAGGGCCTTGCCTTACCCCCTTCAACACTGGATTGGCCAGGTATCCCCACCGATGCCCTTGAGATGGTCGACCTGGTGGAGCGATATGAGGCCACCAGAAACCTGCAGGGGGTTCTTTTGGGAGGGGCCAGTCAAACCCCGGAAATCTCCACCCCAGTCCGGCGGCCGGCCAAACCCGCCCGGGATGTACCTCTTGCAGATCCGTCCCCAGTGGTCTGTTGGCAGTGTCGGGAGCCTGGACACATAAGGGCCAACTGTCCACAGTGGGAGAACCCATGGAGACTAATTATGGGTACCGGGCTTCCATGTATGCCCGGAGACTGTGTGCGACCGGCATCCCGGGACAATAGACAATCGTCATCTGTGCCAGGTGCAAGTCGGGGATAACCTGGCAGTGGCGCTGTTGGACTCAGGGAGCCTGGTAACCCTGGTAAGTGCTGCCCTGGTACAGCCCACCCAGTATACGGGCCGGACAGTGGGTGTGGTGTGCATACACGGAGACTTAAAGGACTATCCCACTGCTGTAATGTCTCTGTCCACGGCGGTCGGCACCTGGACTTGTGAAGTGGCGATCTCCACAAAGCTGCCCTATGAACTAATAATTGGGAGAGACTTCCCTGGTTTTCCGTCACTGTGGCCTGAGATGAAAGTGACTAATAGCCCTGAGACAGGGGTAACCCTAGCAGAGTGGCCTGATACCCCTGGAAGGCCAGAACCCTGGGAGCCCGAGTCTGAAGGGCCAGCGGTAGGGGTGACCACTGCTGCAGCGGTAGTGGGGAGACAACCCCACTGAGTGTAATGGTGGGAGACACGGAGGACTTGCCACCGGGACCTGAGTTGGCAGACCTCAATGTCTCCGGGGAAAATTTTGGGACCGCACAACACCGGGACCAAACCCTAACCAGGGCCTGGGAGAATGTGCTGGAAATTGATGGTAAACCCCAGAAACCAGGGGCTGAATTAATGTTCCCACGATTTATTGTTCTGCAGGATATGTTGTATCGGGTGAACCAAATCCGAGGTGAACCTGTTGAACAGTTGGTGGTGCCCACAGCGTATCGCAAGTTGCTGCACAGGTTGCAAAAAAATGGCTGCAGCTCCGAGGTTTCTAAGTCCGACTGCTATGCTGGACCGGCTGCTGGCTGACATGTTTTGGAGGGCCTTGCCTTACCCCCTTCAACACTGGATTGGCCAGGTATCCCCACCGATGCCCTTGAGATGGTCGAGCCTGGTGGAGCGATATGAGGCCACCAGAAACCTGCAGGGGGTTCTTTTGGGAGGGGCCAGTCAAACCCGGAAATCTCCACCCCAGTCCCGGCGCCGGCCAAACCCGCCCGGGATGTACCTCTTGCAGATCCGTCCCCAGTGGTCTGTTGGCAGTGTCGGGAGCCTGGACACATAAGGGCCAACTGTCCACAGTGGGGGAACCCATGGAGACTAATTATGGGTACCGGGCTTCCATGTATGCCCGGAGACTGTGTGCGACCGGCATCCCGGGACAATAGACAATCGTCATCTGTGCCAGGTGCAAGTCGGGGATAACCTGGCAGTGGCGCTGTTGGACTCAGGGAGCCTGGTAACCCTGGTAAGTGCTGCCCTGGTACAGCCCACCCAGTATACGGGCCGGACAGTGGGTGTGGTGTGCATACACGGAGACTTAAGGACTATCCCACTGCTGTAATGTCTCTGTCCACGGCGGTCGGCACCTGGACTTGTGAAGTGGCGATCTCCACAAAGCTGCCCTATGAACTAATAGTTGGGAGAGACTTCCCTGGTTTTCCGTCACTGTGGCCTGAGATGAAAGTGACTAATAGCCCTGAGACAGGGGTAACCCTAGCAGAGTGGCCTGATACCCCTGGAAGGCCAGAACCCTGGGAGCCCGAGTCTGAAGGGCCAGCGGTAGGGGTGACCACTGCTGCAGCGGTAGTGGGGAGACAACCCCACTGAGTGTAATGGTGGGAGACACGGAGGACTTGCCACCGGGACCTGAGTTGGCAGACCTCAATGTCTCCGGGGAAAATTTTGGGACCGCACAACACCGGGACCAAACCCTAACCAGGGCCTGGGAGAATGTGCTGGAAATTGATGGTAAACCCCAGAAACCAGGGGCTGAATTAATGTTCCCACGATTTATTGTTCTGCAGGATATGTTGTATCGGGTGAACCAAATCCGAGGTGAACCTGTTGAACAGTTGGTGGTGCCCACAGCGTATCGTAAGCTTGTCATGGAGCTTGCCCACCAACATGTTCTTGGGGGACACCTGGGGTGGCAGAAAACCCAGGACCGCATACTGCAGCGGTTTTATTGGCCCAGTGTGTTCAAGGAAGTAGAAAATTATTGTAAGTCCTGTCCAACCTGTCAGGTAACTAGCCCCCAGCCACATTTCCGTAGTCCTCTGGTACCTCTGCCAATTATTGAAGTACCGTTTGAGCGAATTGCTATGGATTTAGTGGGCCTGTACCAAAGTCTGCTAGGGGCCACCAACACATTCTGGTAGTTCTCGACTATGCCACTCGGTATCCGGAGGCGGTGCCTCTGCGACATACCTCAGCTAAGCTCATTGCCAAAGAGTTAATGGAGATGTTTTCCCGTGTGGGCCTGCCAAAAGAGGTTCTGACAGACCAAGGGACCCCTTTTATGTCCAAAGTAATGAAGGAACTGTGTAAATTGTTGCGTATAAAGCAGTTACGGACGTCCGTTTACCATCCGCAAACAGACGGTCTTGTTGAGAGGTTTAACCAAACTCTAAAAAATATGTTAAAAGGGTGGTGTCTAGAGATGGGAAGGACTGGGACCTGCTTCTGCCCTATCTCATGTTCGCAGTGCGAGAGGTACCCCAGGCCTCTACTGGGTTCTCGCCCTTCGAACTGCTTTATAGCAGACACCCTCGGGGCCTGTTGGATATCGCCAAGGAAGCATGGGAACAACAGCCTGTCCCCCACAAAAGTGTCATTGAGTATGTCGCCCAGATGCAGGAACGGATGGAAAGGGTGTTGCCCTTGGTCCGGGAGCATATGGAGGCAGCGCAACAAGCCCAGAGTAGGGTGTACAACCGTCAGGCTCGGGTGCGGGACTTCAATCCGGGAGATCGGGTTTTGGTTCTGGTACCCACCCTTGACAGCAAATTCCTAGCTAGGTGGCAGGGCCCCTATGAGGTGATCGAGAAGGTAGGGAAGTGAATTACAAGGTACACCAGCCAGGGCGGCGCAAGCCGGAGCAGGTGTACCACGTGAATTTACTTAAGCCGTGGAAAGATAGGGACGCGGCCGACGGCCACAGCCCCGGCCAGGGCTTCTAGGTGAAAGGGTCCAGCCCCACAGTTCGAGGCCTGTGAAGCCGTAACCACGGTAAAAATTGCAGACAGCCTGTCTTCCAAACAAGTTCAGGAAGTCAGGGAGTTCCTCAGTCGGAACACGGATGTGTTCTCGGACCTCCTGGCCGCACGTCTCTCATCCGACATGACATCGTCACTGAGCCTCAGGCCAAGGTCGGTTAAAACCATACCGGGTACCCGAGGCTCGGCGGCGGGCCATCGCGGAGGAAGTGCAGTTAATGTTGAAGCTTCGATGTCATTGAGGAGTCGAAAAGTGAGTGGGCCAGTCCCATAGTCCTAATACCCAAGCCGGATGGGACGTTGCGGTTCTGCAACGACTTTCGCAAGTTAAATGAAGTATCCAAGTTTGGCAGCGTATCCCATGCCCCAGTAGACGAGCTTGTTGAAAATTTAGGACAAGCCCGTTATTTTCTGTGCTGGACCTCACTAAAGGGTACTGGCAGGTACCCTTAACGGAGTCGGCTAAGGAAAAACCGCGTTTGTTACCCCGCAGGGCCTGTATCACTACAAGGTGTTACCCTTTGGCCTGCATGGCGCCCCGCCACTTTCCAGAGGTTAATGGACATAGTGCTGCGACCACATCGTCGGTGCGCCTCGGCCTACTTAGATGATGTAGTCATCCACAGCACCGACTGGGAAAGCCATTTACCCAAGGTGCAGGCGGTAGTGGATGCCCTGAGGAAAGCTGGACTAACCGCCAATCCAAAAAGTGTGCGATTGGGTTGGAAGAGACCAAATATCTGGGATATGTAATTGGGCGGGGAGTCATCAAACCTCAGGTAACTAAGGTAGAGGCCATTCGTAGCTGGCCCCGACCGGTCACCACCAGGCAGGTAAAGTCGTTCCTGGGGATTGTAGGATACTACATGAGGTTTGTGCCCCACTTTGCCACAATAGCAGCGCCATTGACAGACCTGTTGAAGGGGCGAAAGTCTGGGAGGGTTAGCTGGAGTGAGAAGGCGGAGGAGGCTTTCTCCGCGTTGAAGTCGGCCCTGTGTGGGTCCCGGTTTTGGTGACACCCGACTTCAACAAGGAGTTTGTCGTACAGACCGGCGCCTCGGAGGTAGGCCTCGGTGCGGTACTGTCGCAGGAGGTCAACGAGGAAGAACATCCCGTTGTCTTCCTGAGCCGTAAGCTCAGTCCCGCCCGAGTCCAGATATAGTATAGTGGAGAGGGAGTGCCTGGCTATCAAGTGGGCACTCGAATCTCTCCGCTACTACCTGTTAGGGAGGAGGTTCCGTCTGGTGACCGACCATTCCCCCTCAAATGGATGAGTCAGGCCAAGGAGAGGAATGCTCGGGTCACCAGGTGGTTCCTATCCCTTCAAAATTTCAAGTTCTCCGTGGAACATAGGGCAGGTCGCTTGCAGGGAAATGCAGATGCCCTTTCCCGCGTCCACTGCCTCACATGTGTCCACCCCTCAGGGTTGAACAAAGGGGGGTGTGTGGTAAGGTGCAGGGTGCCGTCGTGGATGGCAGGTATGTGTCACCGAGGTTCATAGCCTCGGTGAGGTAAGAGCCCGTTTTTGTTGATGTCAGCAGCAGCTAGTGCTACTGACAGAGTTTAAATAGCATGGCTGCAAAGCCGATCCGGGCCGGCTCTTACCGGGAGCAGCTAAAGTGTAGGGTGGGTGGCTGCTCCCCACGACCCAGTCCTGGTTTTGGGCTGGGTTTAAAAGCTCAGCCAGCTCAGCAGCTGGAGGTGGTGATTATCCTGGAGCTGCTAACAGGGCTGAGGAGTTCTCTGTCCTGGAGGAAAGAGCTCAGCAAGGAGGTGTTTTGTTCCTGGCTACCTGAAGCTGGATTCTCCTGCGGCTGGGCCGACAGCGTGGTGCGAACCTGCACCTACACCTCCCAGGTGACTGAACCTGTGTTGGCCTGTTTTTGTTTTGCCACGTTATTTCCGTTGTGTGTGAACTGTCACCAAAGAGACTGTTTTTTCATTTATGGTGTGCAAGTGTGAATAAAACACTGTTTGTTGCACAATCTGGACTCCTTGTTTTGCCTCTAAACTGCACCCGCACCGCTGTCTACCAGAGCGACTCCCCACAACAGTTATAACTGCCTTAAACCATGTATTCTTGTACTCCGGGGCACTTCTTTATTGAATCCTCATTTTTTTTAACTTTACCATGATCTTGCAGTGCAACCCAAAGTTGAATGAACCTCTCCTCTGTCTGGGTGGTGGGGCCGAAATAACTGAAAGTGGTCTTCTCCGGTGGTGGGTGATATGACGCATGATTCCTTGCTGTGGGACCTCTCTCCTTTGTCTGGGTGCTGGGCCGAAATAACTGAAAGTGGTCTTCTCCGGTGGTGGGTGATATGACGCATGATTCCTTGCTGTGGGACCTCTCTCCTCTGTCTGGGTGCTGGTTCCGAAATAACTGAAAGTTTCCTTCTCCAGTGGTGGGTGATATGACGCATGATTCCTTGCTGTGGGACCTCTCTCCTCGGTCTGGGTGCCTGGCCTAAATAACTGAAAGTGGCCTTCTCCGCGCATGATTCCTTGCTGTGGGACCTCTCTCCTCTGTCTGGGTGCTGGGGCCGAAAAAACTGAAAGTGGCCTTCTCTAATGGTGGGTGATATGACGCATGATTCCTTGCTGTGGCACCTCTCTCCTCTGTCGGGGTGCTGGGGCTGAAATAGCTGAAAGTGGCCTTCTCCGGTGGTGGTTGATATGACTCATGATTCCTTGCTGTGGGATCTCTCTCCTCTGTCTGGGTGCTGGTTCCGAAATAACTGAAAGTTTCCTTCTCCAGTGGTGGGTGATATGACGCATGATTCCTTGCTGAGGGACCTCTCTCCTCGGTCTGGGTGCCTGGCCTAAATAACTGAAAGTGGCCTTCTCCGGTGGTGGTTGATATGACGCATGATTCCTTGCTGTGGGACCTCTCTCCTCTGTCTGGGTGCTGGGGCTGAAATAACTGAAAGTGGCCTTCTCTAGTGGTGGGTGATATGACGCATGATTCCTTGCTGTGGCACCTCTCTCCTCTGTCTGGGTGCTGGGGCTGAAATAACTGAAAGTGGCCTTCTCCGGTGGTGGTTGATATGACTCATGATTCCTTGCTGTGGGACTCTCTCCTCTGTCTGGCTGCTGGGTCGAAATAACTGAAAGTGGCCTTCTCCGGTGGTGGTTGATATGACGCATGATTCCTTGCTGTGGGACCTCTCTCCTCTGTCTGGGTGCTGGGCCTAAATAACTGAAAGTGGCCTTCTCCGGTGGTGGGTGATATGACGCATGATTCCTTGCTGTGGGACCTCTCTCCTCTGTCTGGGTGCTGGGGCCGAAATAACTGAAAGTGGCCTTCTCCGGTGGTGGGTGATATGACGCATGATTCCTTGCTGTGGGACCTCTCTCCTCTGTCTGGGTGCTGGGGCCGAAATAACTGAAAGTGGCCTTCTCCGGTGGTGGGTGATATGACGCATGATTCCTTGCTGTGGGACCTCTCTCCTCTGTCTGGGTGCTGGGCCGAAATAACTGAAAGTGGCCTTCTCCGGTGGTGGGTGATATGACGCATGATTCCTTGCTGTGGGACCTCTCTCCTCTGTCTGGGTGCTGGGCCGAAATAACTGAAAGTGGCCTTCTCCGGTGGTGGGTGATATGACGCATGATTCCTTGCTGTGGGACCTCTCTCCTCTGTCTGGCTGCTGGGTCGAAATAACTGAAAGTGGCCTTCTCCGGTGGTGGGTGATATGACGCATGATTCCTTGCTGTGGGACCTCTCTCCTCTGTCTGGGTGCTGGGCCGAAATAACTGAAAGTGGCCTTCTCCGGTGGTGGGTGATATGACGCATGATTCCTTGCTGTGGGACCTCTCTCCAATTGATATTGGTTAAATTTTATTTATTTTATTTTATTTTAATTCATTTCCCTATCCACATTTGTTTGCAGGGGATTTACCTACATTTTGCTGCCTTTTGCAGCCCTCTAGCCCGTTCCTGGACTATTTTACAGCCTTTTTAGTGCCTAAAAGTTCGGGTCCCCATTTACTTCAATGGGGTTCGGGTTCGGGATAAAGTTCGGGTCGAGTTCGGATCCCGAACATTTTCGGGAAGTTCGGCCGAACGTTGGTAGACGCCCTGCTGGTGGCATTCACCCCTGACACCTGGGGCTCAGTGGAACCACAAGGCTAAAGCAGAGGAGGAAGAAGTAGCCAACGCAGCCGGGGCACCGCCAGCACCTCAGAAGGCAGGGTTAGCATGGCCGACATGTGGAAAAGCTTTAGCACCACGCCAACCAGCACTAGTGATGAGCGTCATGGGCAATATTCGAATTTGCGATATTTTGCGAATATTTGGGCGAATATTCGCCATATATTCGAGAATTCACGAATTCGTGATTTCCAGTCATTATTTTCTTGATTGTGAAACTGGTATTTAAAAAAATAATAATATTTGTGATTACAAATATATTTTGCAATATTTGAAATATTCGCAAATTCTCAAACTGCCGATATTCGCAATTCAAATATTCGTGATCAACACTAACCAGCTCCACCACCTGATACGGACGTGTTAGCAGGAAGCAGCATTTCAGCAACATGGTAGAACAGTACATGTTTCCACCCCTCCACGTACTGATTGATGGTTCGGCCCCATTTAACTTCTGGGTCTCCAAATTGTCCACGTGGCCAGAGCTAGCCCTTTAAGCCTTGGAGGTGCTGGCCTGCCCAGCGGCCAGTGTATTGTCTGAACGTGTGTTTAGCACGTCAGGGGCGTCATCACAGACAAGCGCAGCCGTCTAAACAAGGCATGGATCCCACAGGGCAAGCTCAGGCCATGTGCCCAATTTGGAGACCCAGAAGTTGAATGGGGCAGACCCATCAGTCAGTACGTGGAGGGTGTGCACACGTACTGCTCCACCATGTTGCTGAAATGCTGCCTCCTGCTAAGGCGTTCCATATCAGCTGGTGGTGCTGGTTGTTGTGGCGCGGTGACAAAGCTTTTCCACAATTCGGCCATGATAACCCTGCCTTCTGAGGTGCGGGCGGTGACCCAGCTGCGTTGGCGACTTCTTCCTCCTCCTCTGCGTTCACCTTGTGCTTCCACTGAGCCGCCGGTGTCAGGTGTGAACACCATCAGCAGCGCATCTACCAGCGTTGGCTTCTTCTGATCATGCCCCAGTGAGGGAATTAAGGACGGCACGTTGTCCTTGTAACGGAGATCCAGCAGGGTGACCACCCAGTAATCTGCACAAGTTACAATGTGGGCAACTTGGCGGTCGTTGCGCAGGCACTGCAGCATGTAGTCGCTCATGAGTGCCAGGCTCCCCAGAGGTAAGGACAAGCTGTCCTCTATGGGAGGTGTATCGTCTGTGTACACGGTATTCCCCCAGACACGCTGCAGTGATGGCCATGAGCTGCTTTGGGTGCCACCCTGCTGTGAACACGGTTTCTTCTCCTCCTCCTCTAGAACTGTGCCCGGGCTGGACAATTGTTTACCTGGCCTCTGTTTGTGCAGGAACCCACCCTCTGAGCCACAGTCTCTCCAGCATATGTAAGGTGGAGTTCCACCTGGTGTGCACGTCGCATATGAGGCGGTGAGCGGGAAGGCCGAAGTTCCGCTGTAGCGCAGACAGGCGAGCAGCGGCAGGATGTGAACGCCGGAAGCTATACCTTATGCCAAACCCAATAGGGTAGGGTTAGGGTTAACCCTAAAACTATCCCTAACCCTAACCCTTAAGTCATGACTTACCCACTTGGGTAGGGTTAACTCTAACCCTAACCCTAACCATAACTCTGAAACTAACCCTCTAACCCTAACCATAACCCACTAACCCTAACCCTAACCCACTAACCCTAACCCTCCCCTATTGACTTACCTCACAACTTGGATATGGTTAGGGTTAACCCTAACTCAAACCCTAACCCTAACCCTCCTCTATTGGCATATCTCATGTGCTACCCACTTGGGTAGGGTTAGGGTTAACTCTAACCCTAACCTCCTCTATTGATTTACCTTATGTCAAACCCACTTGGGTAGGGTTAGGGTTAACCCTAACCCTATCCATATTCCTAAACCTAAGCTCCTCTATTGATATAGCTTATGCCAAACCAACTTGGGTAGGGTTAGGGTTAACCCTAAACCTATCCATAACCCTAACCCTTACGTCATGACCTACACACTTGGGTATGGTGAACTCTACCCCTAATCATAACGATAACCCTATAGCTAACCAAATAACCCTAACCATAACCTACTAACCCTAACCCTAACCCTAACCCTATCCCTAACCCTTACCTCCTCTATTGACATACCTCATGACCTACCCACTTGGGTAGGGTTAGGGTTAACCTAACCTAACCCTATCCCTAACCCTTACCTCCTCTATTGATATACCTCATGTCCATCCACACTTGGTTAGTGTTAGGGTTAAGCTCCTAACCTACCTATCCTAACCTAGCTCCTATTGATATACCTTATGTCAAACCTACTTGGGTAGGGTTATGGTTAACCCTAACCCTAACCCTAACCCTAACCCTTAAGTCATGACCTACCCACTTGGGTAGGGTTAGCTCTAACCCTAACCCTAACCTCCTCTATTGATTTACCTTATGTCAAACCAACTTGGTTAGGGTTAGGGTTAGCCCTAACCCTAACCCTATCCATATTCCTAACCCTAACCCACTAACCCTAACCCTCCCCTATTGACTTACCTCATAACCTACCAACCTGGATATGGTTAGGGTTAACCCTAACTCTAACCCTAACCCTTACCTCCTCTATTAGCTTATCTCATGTGCTACCCACTTGGGTAGGGTTAGGGTTAACTCTAACCCTAACCTCCTCTATTGATATACCTTATGTCAAACCCACTTGGGTAGGGTTAGGGTTAACCTTAACCCTATCCATATTCCTAAACCTAAGCTCCTCTATTGATATACATTATGTCAAACCCACTTGGGTAGGGTTAGGGTTAACCTTAACCCTATCCATATTCCTAAACCTAAGCTCCTCTATTGATATAGCTTATGCCAAACCTACTTGGGTAGGGTTAGGGTTAACCCTAAACCTATCCCTAACCCTTACGTCATGACCTACCCACTTGGGTATGGTTAACCACTTCCCGACCGCTTAACGCACATCTGCGGTCTCGCGGCGGTCGGGCTGTTCTGGGGCGACGCATATGTGCGTCATCTCGCGAGACGCGAGATTTCCTGTGAACGCACGCGCGTTCACAGTAACGCATGTCTCAGGAGTTTAACTACAGCCTGCCAGCGATGATCCATCGCTGGCAGGCTGTAGATGCGATATAAATCGCATCAAACAAGTATATCAGACGCTGTTTTGTGAACAGCGTCTGATATACCTGCTACCTGGTCTTCTGGTGGTCCCATTTGCTGGGATCGACCACCAGAGGACCAGGGAGCTCTGTAAAGTTGCACCAAACACTACACTAACCCCCCCCCCCCACCCCCCACCCCTCACCTATCAACCCCTTATTAACCCCTTGATCACCCCATCTAGACCCCCTGATCACCCCCCTGTCATTGATCACACCCCTGTAAGGCTCCATTCAGACGTCCATATGTGTTTTGCGGATCCGTGGATTCACGGATCCGCGGATCGGATCCGCGGATCTGCGGATCCACAGATCCTCAAAACACGGACACCGGCAATGTGCTTTCCGCATTTTGCAGATCCGCACATTGCCAGAACTATATAGAAAATGCTTTTTCTTGTCCGCAATTGCGGACAAGAATAGGACATGTTCTATATTTTTGCGGAACGGAAGTGCAGACCCGGAAGCGCGGATCCGTAATTCCGGATCCGAGCGGGACAAAGTCTGTCCCCATAAAAATGAATGGGTCCGCAATTCCGTTCCGCAAACCGAATTGCGGACGTGTGAATGGGGCATAAGGGTCCCTTATCACCGCCAGTTAGTTAGCGCCCAGCCCACCGCACCGCAGTCACTGATTTTGGCAGAGATTTTTTCATCCACATTGAATGATGCGAATGAAAAAATCTGTGCCGTTCATTTTTTATTTTTTTTTCAGCCCAGAGGCTGAACGGAAAAAAAAAATCTCATTACCCGTATGCTCAATATACGGAGAATCGCAGAAACTCCTAATGCTGGCCATACGTGTAATGATTGCGGAGACTCTCAAATGCCAGGGCAGTACAAACACCTCACATGTGACCCCATTTTAGAAAGAAGACACCCCAAGATATTCCGTGAGGGGTATGGTGAGTTCATGGAAAATTTTATTTTTTGTCACATGTTAGTGGAATATGAGACTTTGTAAAAAACAAAATAAAAAAAATATATCAATTTCCGCTAACTTGTGCCAAAAAAAAATTCTGTGAACTCGCCATGCCCCTCACAGAATACCTTGGGGTGTCTTCTTTCCAAAATGGGGTCACTTGTGGGTTATTTATACTGCCCTGGCATTTTACCCTGGGAACACACCTGAGCGTTTTTCAGCGCGTTCATACGCGCTGAAAAACGCTCAACGTGTGAAAAGCCATGCATCCCTATGGGCATGGTTCACATTTGGGCGTTTTAAAGCGCGTTTGAACGCGCTGTAAAACGCCCAACGCCCAAACAAGTACATGAGCTTCTTTGGGGCATTTTAACGCGCCTATGGACAATGTTGCCATAGGGGAGATTCACTGAATCGCGCATATGACGCGCGTTTCTTAGTGACAAAAACGCGCATCCAAAAACACGCGTAAAACGCGCGTCATACGCGCGATTCAGAAACACCTAGTTGTGTTCCCAGCCTTAGGGAACCTAAAGCGTGAGAATCCAAATGCGTAACAATGCCCTGTGAAATCCTAAAGGTACTCATTGGTTTTAGGGCCCCTTTGCGCATCTTGGCTGCAAAAAAGTGTCACACATGTGGTATCACCGTACTCAGGAGAAGTAGGGCAATGTGTTTCGGGGTGTATCTTTATATATACCCATACTTTGAGTGAGAAATATCGCTGTAAACGACAACTTTTTAAATTTTTTTATTCAAAGTTGTCAATTTACAGAGATATTTCTCTCACCCAGCATGGGTATATGTAAAAATACACCCCAAAACACATTGCCCCACTGCTCCTGAGTACGGCGATACCACATGAGTGACACTTTTTTGCAGCCAAGATGCGCAAAGGGGCCCAAATTCCAACGAGTACCTTTAGCTTTTAAATGGCTGCTCACAATTTAGCCCCGCCCAAAATGCCAGAACAGTAAAGACACCCCACAAATGACCCCATTTCGGAAAGTAGACACCCCAAGGTATTCACTGATGGGCATAGTGAGCCCGTCTGAGATTTTATTATTTTTTTTCCCAGAAGTTAGCAGAAATGGAAACTTTATTATTATTTTTTTTCCTCAGAAAGTGTCATTTTCCGCTAACTTGTGAAAAAAAATGAAATGATACATGAACTTACCATGCCCCTCCGCGAATACTTTGGGGTGTCTTCTTTCTAAAATGGTGTCATTTGGGGGGTATTTATACTTTCCTGGCATTCTAGCACCTGAAGAAACATGACAGGTGCTCAGAAAGTTAGAGCTGCTTCATAATGCCGAAATTCACTTTTTTGCACCATAGTTTGTAAACGCTATAACTTTTACCCAAACCAATAAATATACACTTATTGGATTTTTTGTTTTTTATCAAAGACATGTAGAACAATAAATTTAGAGAAAAATTTATATAGAAATGTAGTTTTTTTGAAAAATTTTACAACAGAATGTGAAAAATGTCATTTTTTTGCAAAAATGTCGTTAAATTTTTATTAATAGCAAAAAAAGTAAAAATGTCAGCAACAAAGAAATACCACCAAATGAAAGCTCTATTAGTGAGATGAAAAGGAGGTAAAATTCATTTGGGTGGAAAGTTGCATGACGGAGCAATAAACGGTGAAAGTAGTGTAGTGCAGAATTGTAAAAAGTGGACTGGTCATTAAGGGTGTTTAAGCTAGGGGGGCTGAAGTGGTTAACTCTACACCTAATCATAACGATAACCCGATAGCTAACCAACTAACCCTAACCATGAACCACTAACCCTAACCCACTAACCCTAACCCTCCACTATTGACTTACCTCATGACCTACCCACTTGGGTAGGGTTAGGGTTCACCCTAACCCTAACCCTATCCCTAACCCTTACCTCCTCTATTGACATATCTCATGTCCTCCCCACTTGGGTAGTGTTAGGGTTAGCTCTAACCCTAACCCTAACCTCCTCTATTGATATACCTTATGTCAAACCAACTTGGGTAGGGTTAGGGTTAACCCTAACCCTATCCATATTCCTAAACCTAAGCTCCTCTATTGATACAGCTTATGCCAAACCTACTTGGGTAGGGTTAGGGTTAACCCTAAACCTATCCCTAACCATAACCCTTACGTCATGACCTACACACTTGGGTATGGTTAACTCTACCTCTAATCATAACGATAACCCTATAGCTAACCAAATAACCCTAACCATAACCTACTAACCCTAACCCACTAACCCTAACCCTCCTCTATTGACTTACCTCATGACCTACTCACTTGGGTAGGGTTAGGGTTAACGCTAACCCTAACCCTATCCCTAACCCTTACCTCCTCTATTGACATATCTCATGTCCTCCACACTTGGGTAGTGTTAGGGTTAGCTCTAACCCTAACCCTAACCTACTCTATTGATATACCTTATGTCAAACCAACTTGGTTAGGGTTAATGTTAACCCTAACCCTAAACCTATCACTATTCCTAAACCTAAGCTCCTCTATTGATATACCTTATGTCAAACCTACTTGGTTAGGGTTATGTTTAACCCTAAACCTATCCCTAACTCTAACCCTTAAGTCATGACCTACCCACTTGGGTAGGGTTAGCTCTAACCCTAACCCTAACCTCCTCTATTGATTTACCTTATGTCAAACCAACTTGGTTAGGGTTAGGGTTAGCCCTAACCTAACCCTATCCATATTCCTAAACCTAAGCTCCTCTATTGATATAGCTTATGCCAAACCTACTTGGGTAGGGTTAGGGTTAACCCTAAACCTATCCCTAACCCTAACCCTTACGTCATGACCTACACACTTGGGTATGGTTAAATCTACCCCTAATCATAACGATAACCCTATAGCTAACCAAATAACCCTAACCATAACCTACTAACCCTAACCCACTAACCCTAACCCTCCTCTATTGACTTACCTCATGACCTACCCAATTGGGTAGGGTTAGGGTTAACCCTAACCCTATCCCTAACCCTTACCTCCTTTATTGACATATCTCATGTCCTCCACACTTGGGTAGTGTTAGGGTTAGCTCTAACCCTAACCCTAACCTCCTCTATTGATATAACTTATGTCAAACCAACTTGGTTAGGGTTAGGGTTAACCCTAACCCTAACCCTATCACTATTCCTAAACCTAAGCTCCTCTATTGATATACCTTATGTCAAACCTACTTGGGTAGGGTTATGGTTAACCCTAAACCTATCCCTAACCCTAACCCTTAAGTCATGACCTACCCACTTGGGTAGGGTTAACTCTAACCATAACCCTAACCCTAAGCCACTAACCCTAACTCTAAACCTTTCCCTCCTCTATTGACTTACCTCATGACTTACCCACTTGAGTCCGGTTAGGGTTAAGCCTAACCCTAACCCTATCCCTAACCATTACTTCCTCTATTGACATATCTCATGTCCTACCCACTTGGGTAGTGTTAGGGTTATCTCTAACCCTAACCCTAACCTCCTCTATTAATATACCTTATGCCAAACCCACTTGGGTAGGGTAAGGGTTATCCCTAACCCTATCCATATTCCTAAACCTAAGCTCCTCTATTGATATACCTTATGCCAAACCCACTTGGGTAGGGTTAGGGTTAACCCTAAACCTATCCCTAACCCTAACCCTTAAGTCATGACTTACCCACTTGGGTAGGTTTAACTCTAACCCTAACCATAACTCTGAAGCTAACCCACTAACCCTAACCCTAACCCACTAACCCTAACCCTAACCCTAACCCACTAACCCTAACTCTCCCCTATTGACTTACCTCACAACCTACCAACTTGGATATGGTTAGGGTTAACCCTAACTCTAACCCTAACCCTCCTCTATTGGCATATCTCATGTGCTATCCACTTGGGTAGGGTTAGGGTTAACTCTAACCCTAACCTCCTCTATTGATTTACCTTATGTCAAACCCACTTGGGTAGGGTTAGGGTTAACCCTAACCCTATCCATATTCCTACACCTAAGCTCCTCTATTGATATAGCTTATGCCAAACCTACTTGGGTAGGGTTAGGGTTAACCCTAAACCTATCCCTAACCCTTACGTCAAGACCTACACACTTGGGTATGGTTAACTCTACCCCTAATCATAACGATAACCCTATAGCTAACCAAATAACCCTAACCATAACCTACTAATCCTGACCCACTAACCCTAACCCTCCTCTATTGACTTACCTTATGACCTACCCACTTGGGTAGGGTTAGAGTTAACCCTAACCCTAACCCTATCCCTAACCCTTACCTCCTCTATTGACATATCTCATGTCCTCCACACTTGGGTAGTGTTAGGGTTAGCTCTAACCCTAACCTCCTCTATTGATATAACTTATGTCAAACCAACTTGGTTAGGGTTAGGGTTAACCCTAACCCTATCCCTATTCCAAAACCTAAGCTCCTCTATTGATATACCTTATGTCAAACCTACTTGGGTAGGGTTATGGTTAACCCTAAACCTATCCCTAACCCTAACCCTTAAGTCATGACCTACCCACTTGGGTAGGGTTAACTCTAACCCTAACCCTAACCCTAAGCCACTAACCCTAACCCTAACCCTCCTCTATTGACTTACCTCATGACTTACCCACTTGAGTCCGTTTAGGGTTAAGTCTAACCCTAACCCTATCCCTAACCCTTACTTCCTCTATTGACATATCTCATGTCCTACCCACTTGGGTAGTGTTAGGGTTATCTCTAACCCTAACCCTAACCCTACTCTATTAATATACCTTATGTCAAACCCACTTGGGTAGGGTAAGGGTTATCCCTAACCCTATCCATATTCCTAAACCTAAGCTCCTCCATTGATATACCTTATGCCAAACCCACTTGGGTAGGGTTATCCCTAAACCTATCCCTAACCCTAACCCTTAAGTCATGACTTACCCACTTGGGCAGGGTTAACTCTAACCCTAACCCTAACCATAACTCTGAAGCTAACCCACTAACCCTAACCACAACCCACTAACCCTAACCCTAACCCACTAACCCTAACCCTCCCCTATTGACATATCTCACAACCTACCAACTTGGATATGGTTAGGGTTAACCCTAACTCTAACCCTCCTCTATTGGAATATCTCATGTGCTACCCACTTGGGTAGGGTTAGGGTTAACTCTAACCCTAACCTCCTCTATTGATTTACCTTATGTCAAACCCACTTGGGTAGGGTAAGGGTTATCCCTAACCCTATCCCTATTCCTAAACCTAAGCTCCTCTATTGATATACCTTATGCCAAACCCACATGGGTAGGGTTAGGGTTAACCCTAAACCTATCCCTAACCCTAACCCTTAAGTCATGACTTACCCACTTGGGTAGGGTTAACTCTAACCCTAACCATAACTCTGAAGCTAACCCACTAACCCTAACCATAACCCACTAACCCTAACACTAACCCACTAACCCTAACCGTCCCCTATTGACATACCTCACAACCTACCAACTTGGATATGGTTAGGGTTAACCCTAACTCTAACCCTAACCCTCCACTATTGGCATATCTCATGTGCTACCCACTTGGGTAGGGTTAGGGTTAACTCTAACCCTAACCTCCTCTATTGATTTACCTTATGTCAAACCCACTTGGGTAGGGTAAGGGTTATCCCTAACCCTATCCATATTCCTAAACCTAAGCTCCTCTATTGATATACCTTATGCCAAACCCACTTGGGTAGGGTTAGGGTTAACCCTAAACCTATCCCTAACCCTAACCCTTAAGTCATGACTTACCCACTTGGGTAGGGTTAACTCTAACCCTAACCATAACTCTGAAGCTATCCCACTAACCCTATCCATAACACACTAACCCTAACCCTAACCCACTAACCCTAACCCTCCCCTATTGACTTACCTCACAACCTAACAACTTGGATATGGTTAGGGTTAACCCTAACTCTAACCCTAACCCTAACCCTCCTCTATTGGCATATCTCATGTGCTACCCACTTGGGTAGGGTTAGGGTTAACTCTAACCTAACCTCCTCTATTGATTTACCTTATGTCAAACCCACTTGGGTAGGGTTAGGGTTAACCCTAACCCTATCCATATTACTAACCCTAACCCTAACCCTATTCCTAACCCTTACCTCCTCTATTGACATATCTCATGTCCTCCACACTTGGGTAGTGTTAGGGTTAGCTCTAACCCTAACCTCCTCTACTGATATAACTTATGTCAAACCAACTTGGTTAGGGTTAGGGTTAACCCTAACCCTATCCCTATTCCTAAACCTAAGCTCCTCTATTGATATACCTTATGTCAAACCTAATTGGGTAGGGTTATGGTTAACCCTAAACCTATCCCTAAACCTTACTTCCTCTATTGACATATCTCATGTCCTACCCACTTGGGTAGTGTTAGAGTTATCTCTAACCCTAACCCTAACCTCCTCTATTAATGTACCTTATGTCAATCCCACTTGGGTAGGGTAAGGGTTATACCTCACCATATCCATATTCCTAAACCTAAGCTCCTCTATTGATATACCTTATGTCAAACCCACTTGGGTAGGGTTAGGGTTAACCCTAAACCTATCCCTAACCCTTAAGTCATGACTTACCCACTTGGGTAGGGTTAACTCTCACCCTAACCCTAACCATAACTCTGAAGCTAACCCACTAACCTTAACCACAACCCACTAACCTAACCTAACCCACTAACCCTAACCCTCCCTATTGACTTACCTCACAACCTACCAACTTGGATATGGTTAGGGTTAACCCTAACTCTAACCCTAACCCTCCTCTATTGGCATATCTCATGTGCTACCCACTTGGGTAGGGTTAGGGTTAACTCTAACCCTAACCTCCTCTATTGATTTACCTTATGTCAAACCCACTTGGGTAGGGTTAGGGTTAACCCTAACCCTATCCATATTCCTAAACCCTAAGCTCCTCTATTGATATACCTTATGCCAAACCCACTTGGGTAGGGTTAGGTTAACCCTAAACCTATCCCTAACCCTAACCCTTAAGTCATGACTTACCCACTTGGGTAGGGTTAACTCTAACCCTAACTACATAACTCTGAAGCTAACCCACTAACCCTAACCATAACCACTAACCTAACCCTAACCCACTAACCTAACCCTCCCTATTGACTTACCTCATAGCCTACCAACTTGGATATGGTTAGGGTTAACCCTAACTCTAACCTAACCCTAACCTCCTCTATTGGCATATCTCATGTGCTCCCACTTGGGTAGGGTTAGGGTTAACTCTAACCTAACCTCCTCTATTGATTTAACTTATGTCAAACCCACTTGGGTAGGGTTAGGTTAACCCTAACCCTATCCATATTCCTAAACCTAAGCTCCTCTATTGATATAGCTTATGCCAAACCTACTTGGGTAGGGTTAGGGTTAACCCTAAACCTATCCTAACCCTAACCCTTACGTCATGACCTACACACTTGGGTATGGTTAACTCTACCCCTAATCATAACGATAACCCTATAGCTAACCAATAACCCTAACCATAACCTACTAACCCTAACCCACTAACCTAACCTCCTCTATTGACTTACCTCATGACCTACCCACTTGGGTAGGGTTAAGGTTAACCTAACCCTATCCTAACCCTTACCTCCTCTATTGACATATCTCATGTCCTACCACACTTGGGTAGTGTTAGGGTTAGCTCTAACCTAACCTAACCTCCTCTATTGATATAACTTATGTCAAACCCACTTGGGTAGGGTTAGGGTTATACCTAACCCTATCCATATTCCTAAACCTAAGCTCCTCTATTGATATACCTTATGTCAAACCTACTTGGGTAGGGTTAGGGTTAACCCTAAACCTATCCTAACCCTAACCCTTAAGTCATGACCTACCCACTTGGGTAGGGTTAACTCTAACCCTAATCCTAACCATAACTCTGATAGCTAACCCACTAACCCTAACCATAACCTACTAACCCTAACCCACTAACCCTAACCCTCCTCTATTGACTTACTTCATGACCTCAACTTGGTAGGCTTAACCCTAACCCTAACCCTAACCCTCCTCTATTGACATATCTCATGTCCTCCACACTTGGGTAGTGTTAGGGTTAGCTCTAACCCTAACCTCCTCTATTGATATAACTTATGTCAAACCAACTTGGTTAGGGTTAGGGTTAACCCTAACCTAACCCTATCTCATATTCCTAAACCTAAGCTCCTCTATTGATATACCTTATGTCAAACCTACTTGGGTAGGGTTATGGTTAACCCTAAACCTATCCTAACCTAACCCTTAAGTCATGACCTACCCACTTGGGTAGGGTTAACTCTAACCCTAACCTAACCATAACTCTGAAGCTAACCCACTAACCCTAACCACAACCCACTAACCCTAACCTAACCCACTAACCCTAACCCTCCCTATTGACTTACTTCACAACCTACCAACTTGGATATGGTTAGGGTTAACCCTAACTCTAACCCTAACCCTCCTCTATTGGCATATCTCATGTGCTACCTACTTGGGTAGGGGTAGGGTTAACTCTAACCCTAACCTCCTCTATTGATTTAACTTATGTCAAACCCACTTGGGTAGGGTTAGGGTTAACCCTAACCCTATCCATTTTCCTAAACCTAAGCTCCTCTATTGATATAGCTTATGCCAAACCTACTTAGGTAGGGTTAGGGTTAACGCTAAACCTATCCCTAACCCTAACCCTTACGTCATGACCTACACACTTGGGTATGGTTAACTCTACCCCTAATCATAACGATAACCCTATAGCTAACCAAATAACCCTAACCATAACTTACTAACCCTAACCCACTAAACCTAACCCTCCTCTATTGACTTATCTCATGACCTACCCACTTGGGTAGGGTTAACCCTAACTCTAACCCTATCCCTAACCCTTACCTCCTCTATTGACATATCTCATGTCCTCCACACTTGGGTAGTGTTAGGGTTAGCTCTAACCCTAACCCTAACCTCATCTATTGATATAACTTATGTCAAACCAACTTGGTTAGGGTTAGGGTTAACTTGGGTAGGGTTAACTCTAACCCTAAACCTAAGCCACTAACCCTAACTCTAACCCTTTCCCTCCTCCATTGACTTACCTCATGACTTACCCACTTGAGTCCGGTTAGGGTTAAGCCTAACCCTAACCCTATCCTTAACCCTTACTTCCTCTATTGACATATCTCATGTCCTACCCACTTGGGTAGTATTAGGGTTATCTATAACCTTAACCCTAACCTCCTCTATTGATATACCTTATGTCAAACCAACTTGGTTAGGGTTAGGGTTAACCCTAACCCGAACCCTAACCCTATCCCTATTCCTATTCCTAAGCTCCTCTATTGATATACCTTATGTCAAACCTACTTGGATAGAGTTATGGTTAACCCTAAACCTATCCCTAACACTAACCCTTAAGTCATGATCTACCCACTTGGGTAGGGTTAACTCTAACCCTAACAATAACCCTAAGCCACTAACCCTAACCCTAACCCTCCTCTATTGACTTACCTCATGACTTACCCACTTGAGTCGGGTTAGGGTTAACCCTAACCCTAACCCTATCCCTAACCCTTACCTCCTCTATTGACATATCTCATGTCCTGCACACTTGGGTAGTGTTAGGGTTAGCTCCAACCCTAACCCTAACCTCCTCTATTGATATAACTTATGTCAAACCAAATTGGTTAGGGTTAGGGTTAACCCTAACCCTAACCCTATCCCTATTCCTAAACCTAAGCTCCTCTATTGATATACCTTATGTCAAACCTACTTGGGAAGGGTTATGGTTAACCCTAAACCTATCCCTAACCCTAACCCTTAAGTCATGACCTACCCACTTGGGTAGGGTTAACTCTAACCCTAACCCTAACCCTAACCCTAAGCCACTAACCCTAACTCTAACCCTTTCCCTCCTCTAATGACATACCTCATGACTTACCCACTTTCGTCCGGTTAGGGTTAAGCCTAACCCTAACCCTATCCCTAACCCTTACGTCATGACCTACACACTTGGGTATGGTTAACTCTACCCCTAATGATAACGATAACCCTATAGCTAACCAAAAAACCCTAACCATAACCTACTAACCCTAACCCACTAACCCTAACCCTCCTCTATTGACTTACCTCATGACCTACCCACTTGGGTAGGGTTCACCCTAACCCTAACCCTATCCCTAACCCTTACCTCCTCTATTGACATATCTCATGTCCTCCACACTTGGGTAGTGTTAGGGTTAGCTCTAACCCTAACCATAACCTCCTCTTTTGATATAACTTATGTCAAACCAACTTGGTTAGGGTTAGGGTTAACTTGGGTAGGGTTAACTCTAACCCTAAACCTAAGCCACTAACCCTAACTCTAACCCTTTCTCTCCTCAATTGACTTACCTCATGACTTACCCACTTGAGTCCGGTTAGGGTTAAGCTAACCCTAACCCTATCCCTAAACCTTACTTCCTCTATTGACATATCTCATGTCCTACCCACTTGGGTAGTGTTAGAGTTATCTCTAACCCTAACCCTAACCTCCTCTATTAATGTACCTTATGTAAATCCCACTTGGGTAGGGTAAGGGTTATACCTCACCATATCCTTATTCCTAAACCTAAGCTCCTCTATTGATATACCTTATGTCAAACCCACTTGGGTAGGGTTAGGGTTAACCCTAAACCTATCCCTAACCCTTAAGTCATGACTTACCCACTTGGGGAGGGTTAACTCTAACCCTAACCCTAATCATAACTCTGAAGCTAACCCACTAACCCTAACCATAACCCACTAACCCTAACCCTAACCCACTAACCCTAACCCTCCCCTATTGACTTACCTCACAACCTACCAACTTGGATATGGTTAGGGTTAACCCTAACTCTAACCCTAACCCTAACCCTCCTCTATTGGCATATCTCATGTGCTACCCACTTGGGTAGGGTTAGGGTTAACTCTAACCCTAACCTCCTCTATTGATTTACCTTATGTCAAACCCACTTGGGTAGGGTTAGGGTTAACCCTAACCCTATCCATATTCCTAAACCTAAGCTTCTCTATTGACATAGCTTATGCCAAAACTACTTGGGTAGGGTCAAGGTTAACCCTAATCCTATCCCTAACCCTAACTCTTACGTCTTGACCTAAACACTTGGGTATGGTTAACTCTACCCCTAATCATAACGATAACCTTATAGCTAACCAAATAACATTAACCATAACCTACTAACCCTAACCCACTAACCCTATCCCTCCTCTATTGACTTACCTCATAACCTACAAACTTGGGTAGGGTTAACCCTAACCCTAACCCTATCCCTAACCCTTACCTCCTCTATTGACATATCTCATGTCCTCCACACTTGGGTAGTGTTAGGGTTAGCTCTAACCCTAACCTCCTCTATTGATATAACTTATGTCAAACCAACTTGGTTAGGGTTAGGGTTAACCCTAACCCTAACCCTATCCCTATTCCTAAACCTAAGCTCCTCTATTGATATATCTTATGTCAAACCTACTTGGGAAAGGGTTATGGTTAACCCTAAACCTATCCCTAACCCTAACCCTTAAGTCATGACCTAGCCACTTGGGTAGGGTTAACTCTAACCCTAACCCTAACCATAACTCTGAAGCTAACCCACTAACCCTAACCACAACCCACTAACCCTAACCCTAACCCACTAACCCTAACCCTCCCCTATTGACTTACTTCACAACCTACCAACTTGGATATGGTTAGGGTTAACCCTAACTCTAACCCTAACCCTCCTCTATTGGCATATCTCATGTGCTACCTACTTGGGTAGGGTTAGGGTTAACTCTAACCCTAAACTCCTCTATTGATTTAACTTATGTCAAACCCACTTGGGTAGGGTTAGGGTTAACCCTAACCCTATCCATTTTCCTAAACATAAGCTCCTCTATTGATATAGCTTATGCCAAACCTACTTAGGTAGAGTTAGGGTTAACGCTAAACCTATCCCTAACCCTAACCCTTACGTCATGACCTACACACTTGGGTATGGTTAACTCTACCCCTAATCATAACGATAACCCTATAGCTAACCAAATAACCCTAACCATAACCTACTAACCCTAACCCACTAAACCTAACCCTCCTCTATTGACTTACCTCATTACCTACCCACTTGGGTAGGGTTAACCCTAACTCTAACCCTATCCCTAACCCTTACCTCCTCTATTGACATATCTCATGTCCTACACACTTGGGTAGTGTTAGGGTTAGCTCTAACCCTAACCTCCTCTATTGATATAACTTATGTCAAACCAACTTGGTAAGGGTTAGGGTTAACCCTAAACCTATCCCTAACCCTAACCCTTAAGTCATGACCTATCCACTTGGGTAGGGTTAACTCTAACCCTATCCCTAAGCCACTAACCCTAACTCTAACCCTTTCCCTCCTCTATTGACTTACCTCATGACTTACCCACTTGAGTCCGGTTAGGGTTAAGCCTAACCCTAACCCTATCCCTAACCCTAACCCTAACCTCCTCTATTGATATAACTTATGTCAAAACCAACTTGGTTAGGGTTAGGGTTAGGGTTAACCCTAACCCGAACCCTAACCCTAACCCTATCCCTATTCCTATTCCTAAGCTCCTCTATTGATATACCTTATGTCAAACCTACTTGGATAGAGTTATGGTTAACCCTAAACCTATCCCTAACACTAACCCTTAAGTCATGATCTACCCACTTGGGTAGGGTTAACTCTAACCCTAACCCTAAGCCACTAACCCTAACTCTAACCCATTCCCTCCTCTATTGACTTACCTCATGACTTACCCACTTGAGTCGGGTTAGGGTTAACCCTAACCCTAACCCTATCCCTAACCCTTACCTCCTCTATTGACATATCTCATGTCCTGCACACTTGGGTAGTGTTAGGGTTAGCTCTAACCCTAACCCTAACCTCCTCTATTGATATAACTTATGTCAAACCAAATTGGTTAGGGTTAGGGTTAACCCTAACCCTAACCCTATCCCAATTCCTAAACCTAAGCTCCTCTATTGATATACCTTATGTCAAACCTACTTGGGAAGGGTTATGGTTAACCCTAAACCTATCCCTAACCCTAACCCTTAAGTCATGACCTACCCACTTGGGTAGGGTTAACTCTAACCCTAACCCTAAGCCACTAACCCTAACTCTAACCCTTTCTCTCCTCTAATGACATACCTCATGACTTACCCACTTTCGTCCGGTTAGGGTTAAGCCTAACCCTAACCCTATCCCTAACCCTTACGTCATGACCTACACACTTGGGTATGGTTAACTCTACCCCTAATGATAACGATAACCCTATAGCTAACCAAAAAACCCTAACCATAATCTACTAACCCTAACACACTAACCCTAACCCTCCTCTATTGACTTACCTCATGACCTACCCACTTGGGTAGGGTTCACCCTAACCCTAACCCTATCCCTAACCCTTACCTCCTCTATTGACATATCTCATGTCCTCCACACTTGGGTAGTGTTAGGGTTAGCTCTAACCCTAACCATAACCTCCTCTTTTGATATAACTTATGTCAAACCAACTTGGTTAGGGTTAGGGATAACTTGGGTAGGGTTAACTCTAACCCTAAACCTAAGCCAATAACCCTAACTCTAACCCTTTCTCTCCTCTATTGACTTACCTCATGACTTACCCACTTGAGTCCGGTTAGGGTTAAGCCTAACCCTAACCCTATCCCTAACCCTTACTTCCTCTATAGACATATCTCATGTCCTACCCTCTTGGGTAGTGTTAGGGTTATCTCTAACCCTAACCCTAACCTCCTCTATTAATGTACCTTATGTCAATCCCACTTGGGTAGGGTAAGGGTTATACCTCACCATATCCATATTCCTAAACCTAAGCTCCTCTATTGATATACCTTATGTCAAAACCACTTGGGTAGGGTTAGGGTTAACCCTAAACCTATCCTTAACCCTAACCCTTAAGTCATGACTTACCCACTTGGGGAGGGTTAACTCTAACCCTAACCCTAACCATAACTCTGAAGCTAACCCACTAACCCTAACCATAACCCACTAACCCTAACCCTAACCCACTAACCCTAACCCTCCCCTATTGACTATCCTCACAACCTACCAACTTGGATATGGTTAGGGTTAACCCTAACTCTAACCCTAACCCTAACCCTCCTCTATTGGCATATCTCATGTGCTACCCACTTGGGTAGGGTTAGGGTTAACTCTAACCCTAACCTCCTCTATTGATTTACCTTATGTCAAACCCACTTGGGTAGGTTAGGGTTAACCCTAACCCTATCCATATTCCTAAACCTAAGCTCCTCTATTGACATAGCTTATGCCAAACCTACTTGGGTAGGGTTAAGGTTAACCCTAAACCTATCCCTAACCCTAACCCTTACGTCATGACCTACACACTTGGGTATGGTTAACTCTACCCCTAATCATAACGATAACCCTATAGCTAACCAAATAACATTAACCATAACCTACTAACCCTAACCCACTAACCCTATCCCTCCTATATTGACTTACCTCATATCCTACAAACTTGGGTAGGGTTAACCCTAACCCTAACCCTATCCCTAACCCTTACCTCCTCTATTGACATATCTCATGTAGAGATGAGCGAACACCTGGATGTTCGGGTTCGAGAAGTTCGGCCGAACTTCCCGGAAATGTTCGGGTTCGGGATTCGAACTCGATCCGAACTTTATCCCGAACCCGAACCCCATTGAAGTCAATGGGGACCCGAACTTTTAGGCACAAAAAAGGCTGTAAAATAGTCCAGGAAAGGGCTAGAGGGCTGCCAAAGGCAGCAAAGTGTAGAAAAATCCCCTGCAAACAAATGTGGATAGGGAAATGAATTAAAATTAAATAAAATAAATAAAAATTAACCAATATCAATTGAAGAGGGTCCCACAGCAAGGAATCATGCGTCATATCACCCTGCACCGGAGAATGTCACTCTCATGTATTTTGGACCAGCACCCAGACAGAGGATACAGGTCCCACAGCAAGGAATCATGCGTCATATCACCCTGCACCGGAGAATGTCACTCTCATGTATTTTGGAC
>JAKVIS010001313.1:0-36051 GCA_033119425.1 Bufotes viridis
CGTGGATTTTATATGATGAGCCAATAAAGAACCTTTTTTATTCCATAAGAAGCTGGATTCAATTTTTTCATTGCATACCTATGATACTTTATATGTTTGTGAAGATGTAATGTTCTTCATATCTTGTACCTTGTTATCTTTGATAAATAAAAGTTTATAAGAAAAAAAAAACTATTTCCTCGCCTCAGAGAGCCTTTATAGTGGTGTAGAACACTTGCCTTGAAGTAACACGCATAGGGAGTCTGATCTGGTAGTGAAATAATTATATAACATGCAGATGACAGGCGTTGCTCTTAGAAACACTGCACACTTCATTTATTTGGGAAGTCACAGGGCCCAAACTGACCAAATAACTCAAGTGTGAACTCAGCCTTACAGGTCAATGTTAACGTCAAGAAGAAGTGCACTACTTTTACACCCTCGTCAGCTGATTCCACATAAATGTCTACAGAACCGGTTCTATTAAAAGCTTATACAAGTAAAGCCTCCTGACAGAGTGGAGAAGGTGTCAGCAGTAAGTATGTGTTGATGACACTGACTATTTTGCCTTTCCTCTGATCCGTCAGAACAATAACCACCAAAAAACGGATCCTGTCCGTTGAACATCTGCTTTCACTTAGTAACATAGTAACATGGTATATAAGACCGAAAAAGACATTTGTCCATCCAGTTCGGCCTGTTTCCTACAAGTTGATCTAGAGGAAGGCAAAAAAAAACCCTGTGAGGCAGAAGCCAATTTTCCCCACTTAAGGGGAAAAAATTCCTTCCGACTCCAATCAGGCAATCAGAATAACTCCCTGGATCAACGACCCCTCTCTAGTAGCTGTAGCTTGTAATATTATTACACTCCAGAAATAAATCCAGTCCCCTCTTGAATTCCTTTATTGAACTCACCATCACCACCTCCTCAGGCAGAGAGTTCCATAGTCTCACTGCTCTTACAGTGAAGAATCCTTTTCTATGTTTGTGTACAAACCTTCTTTCATCCAGACGCAGAGGATGTCCCTCGTCACAGTCACAGTCCTGGGGATAAATAGATGATGGGACAGATCTCTGTACTGACCCCTGATATATTTATACATAGTTATTAGATCTCCCCTCAGTCGTCTTTTTCTAAAGGGAATAACCCTAATTTTGATAACCTTTCAGGGTACTGTAGATCCCTCATTCCAGTTATTACTTTAGTTGCCCTCCTCTGAACCCTCTCCAGCTCTGCTATGTCTGCCTTGTTCACAGGAGCCCAGAACTGTACACTGTACTCCATGTGTGGTCTGACTAGTGATTTGTAAAGTGGTAGGACTATGTTCTCATCACGGGCATCTATGCCCCTTTGATGCAACCCATTATCTTATTGGCCTTGGCAGTAGCTGCCTGACACTGGTTTTGCAGCTTAATTTGCTGTTTATTAAAATTCCTAGATCCTTTTCCATGTCAGTGTTACCGAGTGTTTTACCATTTAATATGTATGGGTGACTTGCATTATTCCTTCCCATGTGAATACTTGATCAGCATTTGGTCAGTAATCCATCATTATTGCTAATGCCAAAAAAATAGGAGTGGATCCAAAACAGAGATGACACATGAATGAAATATTTGCATGCCTTCTTTGTTTTGTCCCCACTCCTGCTTTTGGATACCAAATCACAAGCCAAGTCTTATGGGACTGTACAGGCCAAAAGGTAAAATAGTCACCCAGTTATGAAGTGGGAGAGTGGGAAATGCATGAGAAGTGGCCCTATGACATAGTGGTGAGGTGAAGTGTGAAGGTGACGGCAACAGAATCAGGAGTAGGCCTTAGAGTGGCACAATGACAGTGTAGAGGTGGCAGCAGCATCAGTAGACCACAGAGTGGCAAGGTGACATGATGTGTGAGGGTGGCATCAGCATGAGGAGGCCACAGAGTGGGACAATGACAGTGTAGAGGTGGCATCTGCAGCATGAGGAGGCCACAGAGTGGCACAATGACAGAGTGTAGAGTTCGTGGCAGCAGCAGCATCAGGAGGAGGCCACAAAGTGGCAAAGTGACATAGTGTGGAGGTGGCAGCATTATGAGGAGGCCACAGAGTGGGACAATAACAGTGTTGAGGTGTCAGCAGCATCAGGAGGCCACAGAGTGGCACAATGACAGTGTGGAGGTGGCAGCAGAATCGGAAGACCACAAAGTGTCAAGGTGACATAGTGTTGAGTTGGCAGCAGCATCAGGAGAAGGCCACAGAGTGGCACAATGAAAGTGTGGAGGTGGCAGCAGCATCAGGAGACCACAACGTGGCAAGGTGACATAGTGAGGAGGTGGCAGCAGCATGAGGAGACCAAAGAGTGAAACAATGACAGTCAGGATGCCACAGAGTAGTACAATGACAGAATGTGGAGGTTGCGTCAGCATCAGGAGGAGGCAACAGAGTGGCACAATGACAGTGACAGCATCAGGAGACCACAGAGTGGTTAGATAACAGAGTGAAGGTGGCAGCAGCATGAGGTGGCCACAGTGTGGCACAATGACAGTGTGGAGGTGGCAGCAACATCAGGAGGAGGCCACAGAGCGGCACAATGACAATGCAAAGGTGGCTGCAGAATCAGGAGGCCACAGAGAGGCAAGGTGACATAGAGTGGAGGTGGCATCAGTATAAGGGGGCCAAAGAGGTGCAAGGTGACATACTGTGGAGGTGGCAGCAGCATGAGGAGATCACAGAGTGGCAAGGTGACATGGTGTGGAGGTGGAAGCAGCATGAGGAGGCCACAAAGTGGGACAATGACAGTGTGGAGGTGGCAGCAGCATCAGGAGACCACAAAGTGGCAAGGTGACATAGTGTGATGGTGGCAGCAGCATGAGGAGGCCACAGAGTGGCACAATGACAGTGTGGAGTTGGCGTAAGCATCAGGAGACCACAGAGTGGCAAGGTGACATAGTGTGGATGTCGCAGCTGCATCAGGAGGCCACACAGTGGCAAGGTGACATAGTGTGGAGGTGGCAGCAGCATCAGAAGGCCACAGAGTAGCGCAATGACAGAGTGTGGAGGTGGCGGCAGCAGCAGCATCAGGAGGAGGTCACCGAGTGATACAATGACAGTGTGTAGGTGCCGGCAGCATCAGAAAACCACAGAGTGGTAAGATAACATAGAGTGAAGGTGGCATCAGCATGAGGTGGCCACAGTGTGGCACAATGACAGTGTAGAGGTGGCAGCAGCATCAGAGGAGGCCACAGAGTGGCAAGGTGACATAGAGTGGAGGTGGCATCAGTATGAGGGGGCCAAGGAGAGGCAAGGTAACATGCTGTGGAGGTGGAAGCAGCATAAGGAGATCACAGAGTGGCGAGGTGATATGGTGTGGAGGTGGCATCAGTATCACGAGGCCAGAGAGTGTAAAGGTGACATAGTGTGGAGGTTGGTGGCAATACCAGTACCCGCTGAAGATGGTGGGTGAAAGAAGGAGCACTTGGCATCAGATTTGTTGCATCAGGCGGGTGGCAGCATCAGAATAATAGCTGAGGAAGGTAGCTAGAGGAAACCGGTCTCTTTTGTCAAAGTGTTATTGTGGAACCATGGATGATCTAGTCTTATGTAACAGGCATTCGTGGGTGCAAATTAGTGATGAGCGAGCATGCTCGGCCGAATACCTGTTCGGTTCGAGCATCGCTATGCTCGGCACATGGCGGTACTTGGCCGAATACTACATGTGCTCGAATGCAATACTCGAGTCTCCTCCTCTTATTTTTGGCGCCTTCTAAGCAGCCAATAAACGTGAAGGTAAGTAATTCCCTTCACTGTAATGCCGTAGCCATGTTAGCTACTAGCATTACAGTGATTGGCTGGCCGGAACGCGTCATCTGAGGTTATATAGCACCCGGTGACACGTGCTCAGTCATAGTCAGGGAGAGCAGAGTGTAGGAAGGGAAAGACAGTGTATGGAGCCAAATTCACAGTTCTAATTCTAAGTAAGCTTTTCAAAGACCCAAAAGTCCTTTTAAGGACTTCTGTGTGTGTGTGTTTGAGAACAGCAATATATTTTTTACCAGTGCTGAATTGATCAGTCTCAGGGACATCCGTACTGAGGAAGGGACAGATAGTGCAGGGAGAAAGATTTGCTGTTTTTACTACCAAAAGCTTTTCAAGGACCCCAAAGTCTTTTTAAGGACTTCTGTGTGTGTGTTTGACAGCAGCAACATATTTTTCTTTAATACCTATTAGTGACATATACTGTACATCATCCGCAGACTGTGTCTTTTTGCTTAAATTCAAATTATCAGCACCACCTTTTTTGTCTATAGTGTTTGCGTTTAATACACATCCGTGACATATGCAAAACTCCATCCGAAAACGTTATTTAGCGTAAATTTAAATAATCACGGGCCAGCCCTCATCTACTGTCTCTGTAGTGTGTGTGTGTAATACACATCCATGACATATACAGTACTACATCCAAAAACTATTTCCTTAACGTAAATTTAAATAATCTGGGCCTAATCTAGTGTCCATAGTGTGTTGTTTTATGCGACATATACAGTACTCCATCCTAAAACTGCTTCTTTAGCACAAATTTAAATTATCTGGGACAAATCTATTGTCCATAGTGTGTGGCTTTCTGTGACATATACAGTACTCCATCTGAAAACTGTTTCTTTAGCGCAAATTTAAATTATCTGGGCCTAATCTAGTGTCCATAGTGTGTGGCTTTCTGTGACATATACTATACTACATTCAAAAACAGTCTCTGTATTGCAAATTTAAATAATCTGGGCCTAATCTAATGTCCATAGTGTGTGGTTTTCTTTGACATATACTGTACTACATCCAAAAACATTGTCTGTAGAGCAAATTTAAATAATCTGGCCCTAATCTAGTGACAAAACCATTAATATAAAGAAGGCGAGCACTAAGGGACAAGGAAGTGGGCAAGATGCTGATGGTGCACGCAGAGGCCGTGGCCCTGGGCGCAGTGCACTATAAAAAAAAAAAACATCCACCATACCCACCTTCATGTCCAACATAGCTGGCCGATGCAGGACAACACTGTCCAAGTCGGACCAGTGCGAACAGTTGGTTGGATGGATTGTTGAAATTAATGCTTCCAGGCGGTTAAGCACCACTCTTTCTTCCACGAAGTCCAGTCTCTGTAGCCAAGAGTCTGGTCAAACGAATCCTCACTCTGATCCTCCTTCCTCCCACCATAGAGAGGCTTGCCAAACGAGTGATCCCACACTCGGATATTCCGAGGAGCTCTTTTAAGCACCACTAGTAGATTTGCCCCTCTCGCCCAGCACGCTTGAAGAGGGACCTGAGATATTGTGTCCTGATTCCCAACCTCTTGAGCCTTCAAAGTCTCAAGAAGATGACAGTGGTAAACGGCAATCATTCATTCACGAGGTGGATGATGATGAGAGACAGTTGCCAATCACTGAGGTTGTGGTTAGGTCAAGTCAGGGGGATGAGCAGAGTGAGGAAGTGGAAGAGGAGGTGGTGGACAATGAGGTCACTCACTGACCCAACATGGAAAGGTGAAAAGCCGAGCGAGGACAGCAGTACAGAGGGGGAGGGATCCGCAACACCGCAACAGTCTGAAAGAGGCAGTGGGGTTGTAAAAGGGAGAAGTTGGCCCACACCAAACAGGCCCGCAAATGTTACACCGAGCGCCCCCATGTGTTAATCTACCTTGCCAAGGGGTAGGTGTTCCACAGTATGGCTCTTTTTTGAGGAAAGAACAGGCAACAAAAGAGTGGCGGTTTGCAACCTGTGCCGTACCAAAATGAGCCGGGGCGTGAACACTAGCAACCTCACCACCACCAACATGATCCGCCACATGGCATCCAAGCACCCTAATAAGTGGGCCGAACACCTAGGTCCACAATCTGGGTCTGCGGGTCACACCACTGCCTCCTCTTCCCCTGTGTTACTCACTGCTGGCCAATACCCTGCCGAAGGCGCAGGTCTGGATGCGCCGCGCCCTGCACCTGGACCTTTGCATGAACCGTCAGCAACAGCATCCACTTCCCTGTCCCAGCACAGTGTCCAAATGTCGATAACACAGAAATTTGAACGCAAGCGCAAATACCCACCCACAGGCCATAGCACTAAATGCGCAACTTTCAAAATGTTGCCATTTAGGCTTGTGGACACTGAGGCATTCGGCAGCCTGATGTCGGTGGTTGTCCCTCGATACGCAGTCCCCAGCCGCCACTATTTTTCACGGTGTGCCGTGCCCCTTACACATGTGTCCCAGAACATCACCCATGCCCTGACCAACACACTTACTGGGAAGGTCAACCACGGATACATGGACAAGTGCTGGTGGCCAGGGACGCTACATTTCCCTGACCGCACACTGGGTGAATGCTGTGGTGGCCGGGAGTGAGTCGTACACTGGGATGGCACAGGTGCTACCTACGCCCAGGAGTGCGGGCCCTATGTACATTAGGGTCTCCGCCAGCAGCTATGTTACTGGCTCCAACCCCCACTCTCCTCCTCCGCCGCCTCCTCTTCCACTTCCACCTCCAGCAACAGTCAGCCATCAGTCACTAAGTGGAAGCAGAGTAGCGATGCTGTGGATAAGCGTCAACAGGCCGTGCTGAAGCTGATCTACTTAGGGGACAAACCGCACACCGCCGCAGAGCTTTGGCAGAGTATAATGGACCAGACCGATCTGTGTCTCTCGCCACTCAACCTACAACCAGGCATGGTTGTGTGTGACAATGGCCGTAACTTGATGGCGGCATTGGAGCTCGGCAACCTGACACACATCCCATGCCTAGCCCACGTCTTAAACTTAGTGGTTCAGCAGTTTATCAAAACCTACCCCAATTTGCAAGAGCTACTAGTAAATGCGCACCGCGTGTGTGCCAATTTCCGCAAGTCGTCCACAGCTTCAGCCGGTCTGTCAATGCTGCAGCAGTGCTTGCAGCTTCCAGCTCACCAATGTGTGACGTGTTGTGTGACGTGAGCACGCGCTTGAACTCTACGTTCTACATATTGGCCAGGCTTTGTGAGCAGCAGAGGTCAGTTGTGGAATACCAGCTGCAACATGGTTGTCGCCTTTTGAGTCAACTGCCACTATTCACAAGCGGCATTGATGGCAGACCTCTGTAAGGTTTTAAAAAGCTTTGATGAGTCCACACAGGTGGTTAGGGGCGATAACGCTATTATCAGCGTAACCATCCCACTGCTGTGTCTACTCAAATGATCGCTGCTCACAATTAAGGAGGGTGCTATGATTATGGCAGACGAGGAAATGGGGGAGGACATTACACAGGGTGATAGCCAGACCACCCACAATTCGTCTTCTCAGCGCAAATTGGACCATGAAGAGGAAGAGGTGCTGGAGACAGTTGCCTCTGCTACAGAGGGTAGTACCTATGGAACTTTCATTCCATCTGTTCAGCGTGGATGGGCAGAAGAGAAGGAGGAGGAGGAGATGGAGAGTCATCCTGATGTCGACATCGACGTCTTGCCTGTTGGTACTCTGGCACACATGGCTGATTTCATGTTAGGCTGCCATTCCCGCGACCCTCGCGTTATACGCATTTTAGATAACACATATTACTGGGTGTTCACCCTTCTCGACCCCTGCTACAAAGAGAACTTCTCATCTCTCATTCCTGTGGTGGACAGGACGAGTAAACGGTGCAATACCAGAAGGTACTTGTTTTGGAGATTGCTCCAAAATTTTCCATCTGACAACGCGGCCTGCAGAGTCCGTACTTCCTTAGGCAACTGAGGAAGGGAGACAAGGGAACACACAACAGTCTCAACAAAGGCAAGACAACACTCTCTAAGGCATGGGACACTTTCATGACACCCCGCCAGCAAACTCACCCTGATTCGCGGCCTAGTGCTACAAGGAGGGAAAAGTTTTGGAAGATGGTGAAGGAATACATAGCAGACCGTGTCAGCATCCTAAATGATCCCTCAGTGCCTTACAACTACTGGGTGTCCAAGCTGGACACATGGTACGAAGTTACGCTCTATGCCTTGGAGGAGCTGGCCTGCTCTGCCGCCAGCGTTTTGTCTGAGTGTGTATTTAGTGCTGCTGGTGGCATTATAACAGATAAGCGTATCCGCTTGTCCACTGGCAATGCTAACAGGTTGACTTAGATAAAAATGAACAAGGCCTGGATTGCCCTTGACTTCTCAACTCCACCAGAGGAGAGCTGAGCTGATGATGAACATAAAGCCAGTTTCAATCTATTATTTATAATGTACTCGATCTACCTTTTCCACCACAAAAAAAGAGTATATGGTTGATTCTTGTTTTCTCCTCTACCTCCTCCTCATCCAGATTTTATATTTCCCCCCACTTTAATTTTTTTATCAGGTCAGCTCAACTGCAGGCCCTCAACTAAATTTTTTTTATAGGGTCAGCTCAATTGTAGCCCCTCAACTCGCATATAATGTTTTAGAGCGTCATTTGAACAGCGTGCACTCGCATATAATATTTTAGAGTGTTAGCTGAACAGCATGCACTCGCATATAATGTTTTAGAGCGTCAGCTGAACAGCATGCACTTGCATATAATGTTTTAGAGCATCAGCTCAACTGTAGGCACACGCATATAAAGTTTTAGAGCGTCAGCTCACCTGCAGGCCCTCACATATAATGTTTTAGAGCATCAGCTGAAGGTTGTGATGAGCGGGAGGTGCCATATTCGATTTTGCGATATTTTGCGAATATTTGATAGAATTTTCGTCATATATTCGTCAAAATTGAATATTCGTCATTATTCTATTTATCCTGAATAATATGCAATTTAATTATTTGCGTATTGCGAATTAAACTTTTTTTTTTATTATAAATTTTTATTTTAAACATCTTGAAAAGTACAATCTATGAAAAGACAATAGTACAAAATCATACCTATCCACCCCACAACTCCCCCCACCCCAGCCCTGCAGGAAGAAAAAAAAATATTAATAATAATAAAGAAAATCCCTTAGTCGTCCCAATCCTTCCAAATAATACTCCACTTTGCATAAGACCCTCTTTGTCTATACAAAACCCTCTCATAACTTTTCACCTTCTTAACTAAGCATAGCCAATTGTTGCAGTCTGGGGCAGAGGGGGAACACCATTCTCTAAATATAAGAAGCCTAGCTAAAAATCACTTTCATCAACAATTGGCGCTTCAGAGGCTGACAATTAACTTCCGATAGACCACCAAGGACCCATAACTTTGGGGATAAAGGAATATCCATATTGAGCCTCTGAGCCAAAGTTATTTGAACCACTCTCCAATACTTGCTCACTATCGGGCAGTCCCAGAACAGATGAAGATGATCTGCCCCGGGGTCCCCGCATCGAAGGCAGTCAGAGGAGGCTCTGAATCCCCTCCTATGGAGCCATAAAGGTGTCACATATATTTTGTGCATAATATTAAACTGTACAACAATGTGATTAAAATTGTGAGAGACCAGTCTTAAACCGTCACCTATATTCTCCCAATCCGGGAGCCCACCTCAGACAGTGAAACAGACCAGGATCTCTGTCCTGGAGAAAGACAATCCCAAAAAAATTTTCATCAAGTGTCTATAATAGTGTGAAAGTTTAACTTTCATACAACCTTTCTTGCTAATCAAATTGTGCAAAAATTCAGGAGTGTCTACATTAAGTGAATGACTAACAGCAGTGCTAGAAGTGCCGACCTCAATTGAAAGTAGGCATACCAAGCCACCTCACCTACATTTAACTTTTGTTTTAGCTTCATAAGCGTCAGGATTTGTCCATCTTTAACCACCTGATGCATATATTAAATATTTTTCATCCTCCAATATTGCCTACAGTTTGGGTCATCTAAATTCATAAGCTTTTGGTTATGCCATAGTGGGGTACAGATAAGTAGTGCCTCAACTTTAAACCAACTCTTTATAACCAGCCAAGCTTTTATAGCCATTCTGCAGAAAGGTTTATACCCGGTCTGTATATTAATTAAATAATTGGACTCTAGTACTGTAAAAAAAATCTGAAAAACCTGAGTCCTTTAACAATTTTCTACAGAAATGGCTATTTTCCCAGTCATTAAAGAAACTGAGTTGAGAGGCCATATAGTAACCTCTAAAATAGGGGAGGTTAAGACCTCCCCGATTGTAGGGCATAGAAAAATAGAGCGCATTTAATCTCACACGCTTTCTCCCCCATAACAAATCGTTGATCATCCGCTCTATCAGTATAAAATACTTATCTTCAATCCATGCAGGCGAATTGCGAAGAACATAAAGAATCTGGGGAAGCACCACCATTTTTATTAATGAAATTCTATCTGCTCTTGCGGGCAGAATTTTTTGCCATACCTTAATTTTAGATCTCACTTTTAACAATAAGGGAAACAAGTTAAGTTGTAGGTAATCTTGAATTTTATAACTCACAGAAAAAAGATGCACCACATGGATAAGCAACTGACAACACTGGCTAATCCCTCACTCTGGTGTTAAAAGCTGAGAGATTCGCCAATATTTCCAATCAGGAACATATCGGAGCCCCTTTAGGCACCACTACACGGTATCTCAGCATGACATGGGGTCCTACCACTAGACTACCTATGGTGTGTGAACAAGGTCTGAACAGGTATTAAGCAGCCTACAGCCCCATCCCACTCACCTGCACTGCAGGACCAACAATGCAATGGGGAACACATGAGGCCACAAGCTACACCTACAACAGACCATGTGACACCGGCTTCCAGGTGCAACAGAATGTTTACAAGCCATATGCAATGGCACATTCAATACATATAAAACAAGAATCACAAAAATAAACGTGGCCTAAATGGGTGGGACTGCTCCAGACCCCAAACACTGTGGCGTGTTTCTAACTGGGGGCAGTTCCTCCGCATGTGGTTCGCAGCGAACGGCTATCCCCAGCAAAAATTGCATACAATGGAGGATGCCGGCGCGAACCACAAGCACCACACAAACATCCTACACAAAATAAAACAAGTGCGGATGAAAATATATAAACACATAACTCACAGAAAAAGATGCACCACATGGATAAGCAACTGACAACACTGGCTAATCCCTCACTCTGGTGTTAAAAGCTGAGAGATTCGCCAATATTTCCAATCAGGAACATATCGGAGCCCCTTTAGGCACCACTACACGGTATCTCAGCATGACATGGGGTCCTACCACTAGACTACCTATGGTGTGTGAACAAGGTCTGAACAGGTATTAAGTAGCCTACAGCCCCATCCCACTCACCTGCACTGCAGGACCAACAATGCAATGGGGAACACATGAGGCCGCAAGCTACACCTACAACAGACCATGTGACACCGGCTTCCAGGTGCAACAGAATGTTTACAAGCCATATGCAATGGCACATTCAATACATATAAAACAAGAATCACAAAAATAAACGTGGCCTAAATGGGTGGGACTGCTCCAGACCCCAAACACTGTGGCGTGTTTCTAACTGGGGGAGCAGTTCCTCCGCATGTGGTTTGCAGCGAACGGCTATCCCCAGCAAAAATTGCATACAATGGAGGATGCCGGCGCGAACCACAAGCACCACACAAACATCCTACACAAAATAAAACATGTGCGGATGAAAATATATAAACACATAACTCACAGAAAAAAGATGCACCACATGGATAAGCAACTGACAACACTGGCTAATCCCTCACTCTGGTGTTAAAAGCTGAGAGATTCGCCAATATTTCCAATCAGGAACATATCGGAGCCCCTTTAGGCACCACTACACGGTATCTCAGCATGACATGGGGTCCTACCACTAGACTACCTATGGTGTGTGAACAAGGTCTGAACAGGTATTAAGTAGCCTACAGCCCCATCCCACTCACCTGCACTGCAGGACCAACAATGCAATGGGGGAACACATGAGGCCGCAAGCTACACCTACAACAGACCATGTGACACCGGCTTCCAGGTGCAACAGAATGTTTACAAGCCATATGCAATGGCACATTCAATACATATAAAACAAGAATCACAAAAATAAACGTGGCCTAAATGGGTGGGACTGCTCCAGACCCCAAACACTGTGGCGTGTTTCTAACTGGGGGGCAGTTCCTCCGCATGTGGTTCGCAGCGAACGGCTATCCCCAGCAAAAATTGCATACAATGGAGGATGCCGGCGCGAACCACAAGCACCACACAAACATCCTACACAAAATAAAACATGTGCGGATGAAAATATATAAACACATAACTCACAGAAAAAGATGCACCACATGGATAAGCAACTGACAACACTGGCTAATCCTCACTCTGGTGTTAAAAGCTGAGAGATTCGCCAATATTTCCAATCAGGAACATATCGGAGCCCCTTAGGCACCACTACACGGTATCTCAGCATGACATGGGGTCCTACCACTAGACTACCTATGGTGTGTGAACAAGGTCTGAACAGGTATTAAGTAGCCTACAGCCCCATCCCACTCACCTGCACTGCAGGACCAACAATGCAATGGGGAACACATGAGGCCGCAAGCTACACCTACAACAGACCATGTGACACCGGCTTCCAGGTGCAACAGAATGTTTACAAGCCATATGCAATGGCACATTCAATACATATAAAACAAGAATCACAAAATAAACGTGGCCTAAATGGGTGGGACTGCTCCAGACCCCAAACACTGTGGCGTGTTTCTAACTGGGGGCAGTTCCTCAGCATGTGGTTCGCAGCGAACGGCTATCCCCAGCAAAAATTGCATACAATGGAGGATGCCGGCGCGAACCACAAAGCATTCACACAAACATCCTACACAAAATAAAACATGTGCGGATGAAAATATATATATATAATCTTGAATTTTGGCAGTAACTGTTATCCCCAGGTATTTTATTGAATCAGAAATCATTAACCGATTGGTAATAGAATTTTCCATCGATCCTCGCATTTCATCTACAGGGAGAAGAGCAGTTTTCTCCCAGTTAACCTCAAGGCCGGAAGGAACAGAAAATAGATTAACCAACTCCATTATTCGAGGGAGTGTGGCTTCTATTTGCTGGATAAAAAACAAGATATCATCTGCATAGAGAGATATACGGTCCTGCTTCCCCATTACACCAAAACCAACCACTTTCAAGTCCTGCCTAATACTAGCTGCAAGAGGTTCGATATAAATATTAAATAAAAGAGGGAAAGAGGACATCCTTGACGTGTACCTCTTCCCAGTACAAAGCTCTCTGTCAACGTATCATTAATCCTGATCCTAGCTACTGGGCATTTATATAGCAGCTGCACCATCGCCATAAACTTTGGGCCAAAACCCATCTTCTTCATCACCTCCCAGAGGAACCCCCACTCGACTCTGTCAAACGCCTTAGTGGCATCCAATGACAGAATAGAGCGGGCGTCACTCCCAGGAGATTGAATATTAGTGTAAAGCATGTGCAGATTATGGTGGGTGCCCCTTTTAGGCATAAAGCCATTTTGATCTGGATGGATAACGGAGGACATAACCTCGAAAGCCTCCTAGCCAGAATTTTTGATAGTATCTTAACATCCGAGTTTAATAAGGAAATAGGTCTGTATGAACTCAGATCGAACGGATCTTTATCTTTTTTAGAATTTGGACTATCAAAGCTTCCATCATGGACTGTGGTAGGCCCCTCCCTGTAGAGCTTCAGGGAACACCTCCAGTAGATGAGGAAGGATGACATCCCTGTACTTACGATAAAATTCATACGGAAGACCATCTAACCCTGGCGATGAGTTCCCAGAGATAGACCTCAGGGCCTCCTGGATCTCCAAAAGAGATAAGAGAGATTTTTTGGGCTTCCGTTAACATTGAAAGAGAAATTTTCTCCAGGAACTGCCTCGCCAGGTCAGGTGACAAACCAAAAAAGTGTCTCTAATTCCCTCTGGGTCTGATATAATTACACCGTCTAGATTTACGAATCGAAGTAATAACTTTCTTTTTCTTGTCCTGTTGTGAGATTATTCTGGCTAGGAGCTTACCAGGACGTCCGGACTCTGAAAAATACTTTTGTACCTTAAAAAACAATCTATGGTTTGCTTTCTCCATTACAAAGTCCTCCAGGGAGCAACTAGCCTTCTGCATCTCTTCTTTATTATCTTCGGTAGGTTGATCAATAAAACGCTCCGTTGTGGATGCCGCGATCTTAACCAATTCCTCCTCTTTTTTCCTAAATGTTCTCCTCACAGCAGTAATATCACTTATAAGAGCCCCCCTCAAATATGCTTTTAGGGCGTCCCAAACTGAATTGATTCTAGCAGAGGGGAGATTCACTTCCCAAAAGGAGGATACATGTATTTTAATGGACGGATAATTATCCATAATGGTAAGCCAATATGGATTCAGCCTAAAGCCAAGCCCCCTATTATCTTTATTCTCCCCAATGCAAGCCTCAATAGATACGGGTGAGTGATCTGAAACTGTTCTTACTCCATATCGTATCCTTTTAATATTGTTCAAATTTCTCTCATTAGTAAGTGCTAAATCGATCCTGGACATTGCTCTACCCCCCGCCAAGATGTTATTCGTCAAGATGTTATTCGTTATTGCGAATTAAACTTTTGAACGGGGTATAACGACAACTTTACTATTGGTTGGCTTGCTAGAATTAACGAATATAGAGAATATATTCCTTATCTTCGCTAATTCTAGCAAGCCAATAGAAAAGTTGACTGTATCTAGCTCAAAGTTGGATGTGCAATGCAAAAATATTACTTTACCTATTTTTTCAATAAATAGAATACTGACTCATTCACCTGTGTAGAAAAACCACCAATTTCGCTACACATTGCTTCTCCTCCACTGTCTTCCTCCTCCTCCAGTTCAGCCCCCACAGGGCTTATGTGGCCGTGAGATCTAGGCGCCATGTCTCCAGTCCCCTGACCAGCCAGATTTACCAGCATCCGTTCCAGGACATGAAGCAGTGGAATGCCGTTGTTCATCCCGTACTCCTGGCGACTGACAAATAACGTGGCCTCATCAAAGGGCCTGAGCAAACGGCAGGTGTTACGCATGAGCTACCACTGGCTGACATCGATGTTAGACAGGGGAGTACTCCTGTCCGTTTGGATCATCAAGAAATCATTTATGGCCTTTCTCTGTTCGTATAATCGGTCCAAAATATAGAAGGTGGAATTCCAACAGGTGGAAACATTGCAAATCAGCCTATGTTGGAGGATGCCATTCTGCCGCTGCAGCTCAAGGAGGGTGTGCTTTGGGCTGTACAAGTGGCTGAATTGCATGCAAAGTTTCCTGGCCATTTTTAGGATGTCTTGCAGATATGTGGAAGACTTCCGGTACCTCTTGACAACCAGATTGAACATGTGTGCCTTGCAGGGCACATCGCTCAGCCATCCTTGCCGCAGCTCTGACACCATGCTCTTCCCGTCGTTGGTCACCATGGTGCCGATTTTGAGTTTTCACGGAGAAAGCTAGAATTCTATTTCTGATGAATCACACAGAGCAATTCCTCCTCTGTGTGACTCCAGTTCTCTCAGGCAAATGAGGTGCAGAACAGCGAAACACCGCTGTGCCCTGCACATGTAGGTATGCTGGAGGGGCACTGTAAATTGTCCCTGCAGTGGACACGGTGGAGGATGAGGAGGCAGAGGCGGACATTGTCGCAGGACCAATGGCGTGATAATGTGGAGGCGGAAGCGCGCCACCTGGCCAAGTTGCTGGTGTGGCTATGCAGGAACCACATTCAAATGATGGCCTGGGACTCTCCACCTCTGCTCGGCACAAGCTACCAGTTCTCTGAAAGGTGCAGAGTCCACCACTTTTGGGACTGCAGTGCCAGCATGTTCAGCTTCTGCGCTGTTCATTGAGTGCAAGCATACTGTTGTCTCTTGGCAATCGCTCGGTGATCGATTGCTGATGGAATGACTGATGAGGAGGAGGAGCAGGAGCATCAGGACCAGCAGATGATGTGAAGGACAGACAGCTACCTTCGTTTGAGGTGGTGGAGCCTTGACTGCATGAAACCGGGTACGTGCCACTGGGATATACAGCCGTTGCTGCGGCAGGCTGGACCACCACATCGGTGCCCTGGTTCTCACAGGCCACTTTATGGTGACGCCGCATATGTTAATGCACATTGACACCCTGGCCACACTTCACCTTCTTCCCAAATATTCTACATATGGCCATGTTCACCTCCTCTGGTGGCTTAACAAAAACTGCCACACCGCCGAGTAGGTGATTTCACCCCAACACTCCGCACTGACTGACTTCTACCGCTGCTGCCTCCGTGAACACGTGCACCGCTACTTCCCAAACAGGTAGGCTCCTGTGAAGCGAGTGAGTGAGAGTTAATACCAGCCTAAGTCTTTTTATACTTCAAAAGCCTAGTCTGAAGCAGTAGCTTTCACACATAAAAGGCAAAGAGTCTGTGTTATCCTGAGGACTTACATTTCCCTGCCGTCGTATGCATGAGAGACTGTATTTAATATCTGGATGTACTAGAGACTGTTTAATACTTGGATGTAACTGCTACCAGGAGCAGCGTTCAGTAAAAGTCATAAGTTGGATTTCACTGCTATCTCAGTTTCCAATTCCTCAATTACTACTACAATAAATGGTTGTACCACCACAAAAGGTACTGAGCGCCACGACAATCAGGGACCTTGCCATAGGCACATTAATACAGACCACCAAGGGCACCTCGAACCACCATCTGGCCCGTGTTCCTTTATCAGAGCGTGCCCCAGAGAATCGTTGTGCCGTTCTCCTCATCACTTAAACAAGCCTGCCCAGGGACGACATAACCGTGAGTAACCAGAACTGTGTTTTCCCTTGGACTACCGTTATTCACACCATGACTTCACATATAATTTCCCTGTCGGTCTGGCATACCGCTATTACACACTGCCTCAATTGCTGGTGTCATGATCTTCGGAGCCACATATAGATATGACAGTCAGTCACCCCTAGTAGTTATACGAGAGACACTAATAGCTCAGTGATATGTACAGGACATCCTGCGGCCACAGGTTGCCTCTCATGGTAGGAGCTTCCAATGTGCTAGCCCACACAACAAGGGTTTCCCAGGAATGTCTATGCCAAATTGCATCACTTCGCTTGGCTTCCCAGTAGCCAGATTTATCGTCATCGAGCATTTAAAGATCCAGTTGGGACACCAGCTTCTACAGACCCAGCTGCAACATCTGTGGGCAAATGTGCTGCAGTAATACTGTACAGAATCCTGTATGCCTCCATGTCCAACCATATGTCGTCTTGTATTTAGAGTGAGGGTGGGCCAACAGAGTACTAAAGTCATATCAATTGTTTTCCCAATAAACTTATCCTTACCCTCTAATATTGTAATATTGATATCATCATTGCATCCACACATAGAAAGTTTCATTCCATTCCAACAACGTCTGGTGTATTATTTTTTGTCAAAGAGTGTATAAAGAAGTAGCTGCTTAACTGTTTCTCTTGTAATCTCTATTAAAAGTCAAAAGGGCTCCCTATTAGTGTTGAGCGAACAGTTCGAGAATCGTTCGGTCCGTACCGAATTTTGGGGTGTCGTGACACGGACCCGAACCCGGACATTTTCAAAAAAGTTCGGGTTCGGGTCCGGTGTTCGTCGATTACTTCCCGCTTTCTGAAGGGCTGCACAGCAGCCAATCAGCTAGCGTTTTACTTCTTGCCCTAGAGCCCATCACAGCCATGCCTACTAATGGCATGGCTGTGATTGGACCAAGTGCAACATGTGACCCAGCCTCTATTTAAGCTGGAGTCACGTAGCGCCGCACGTCACACTGCTCTGACTAGTGTAGGGAGAGGATGCAGCTTCTGTGAGGGCGAGATAGGCAGGGATAAAGAAGCGATTGAATGATCTACCTTTCTACACCTGTGCATCAGAACAACTCAGCTGAGCTGTTCACTGAAAGTCACTATTTTGTTGAGACTGGCCAGAGCGATTTTTACTGGCACATGTAACTGGGCTGACCGGCGGTGGCCATTTTGGGACTTGTGGTGCGCCAGCACTTGCTGCCACAGAGTGTAAACCAAAGCTCCAAAGAAGTTAAAAATCTACACCTGTGAATCAGAACAACAGCGATTCAGCTGCTCAGTCAAAAGTCAATTTTTTTCTGGCTGGGCAGACTGTTTTCTGGCACATGTTACTGGGCTGATAGGCGGCGGCCATTTTGGGACTTGTGGTGCTACAGCAAAAGCTGCCACAACGTCCATTAATCTAAAGCAATAGTCGATTTTTTTCATAGATATACTACATCAGGGGTTTGGCTGTGCTTGTGTCACCCATACTAACTGCAAAGATATTTAATATATCAGTGGTGAAACTGAAAGTAACCCACTTGGATAGCAAATCCATGAATGTGCTGTTCCAGCTAGGCTAGCCAGTGCCACTACTTTGTCCAATACTGTCAGCCAGAAATATTTTTTTTTATGTGCCAGAAATATAAATTAGAAAAAGCTTTCACCGTAATAATAAAATTATTCTGGTGTTAGACCAGAAGAAGCACTCCTGTTGTAATTAATACTGTAAAAAGGCTTAGGCAATATTTCTCCCAGTGTGGGAAATTTATCTAGCAAAACTAGCATTTTAACAATTCCGGTGTTCTGAAATACCAGCAGTCCTCTTGTAATTAATACCGCCAAAGGCATTATATCGTCCAGTGTTGTAATTTTGGTGAAAAAAGGCCAATTTAATCAATCTGGTGTCTGTTAGACCAGAAAAACTAGGCCTCACGTTTTCACTCCTGTAAAAGGAATTATATTTCCCGTGTGGGAATCTAAGTACCAAAACTAGCATTATAAAAATCTGGTGTCCAATTAGCAGCAGTGTTCTTGTAATTAATACCGCCAAAAGGCATTATTGTCCAGTGTTGTAATTTTGGTGAAAAAAGGCCAATTTAATCAATCTGGTGTTTGTTAGACCAGAAAAACTAGGCCTCACGTTTTCACTCCTGTAAAAGGAATTATATTTCCCCGTGTGGGAATCTAAGTACCAAAACTAGCATTATAAAAAATCTGGTGTCCAATTAGCAGCAGTGTTCTTGTAATTAATACCGCCAAAAGGCATTATTGTCCAGTGTTGTAATTTTGGTGAAAAAAGGCCAATTTAATCAATCTGGTGTTTGTTAGACCAGAAAAACTAGGCCTCACGTTTTCACTCCTGTAAAAGGAATTATATTTCCCCGTGTGGGAATCTAAGTACCAAAACTAGCATTATAAAAATCTGGTGTCCAATTAGCAGCAGTGTTCTTGTAATTAATACCGCCAAAAGGCATTATTGTCCAGTGTTGTAATTTTGGTGAAAAAAAGGCCAATTTAATCAATCTGGTGTCTGTTAGACCAGAAAAACTAGGCCTCACGTTTTCACTCCTGTAAAAGGAATTATATTTCCCCGTGTGGGAATCTAAGTACCAAAACTAGCATTATAAAAATCTGGTGTCCAATTAGCAGCAGTGTTCTTGTAATTAATACCGCCAAAAGGCATTATTGTCCAGTGTTGTAATTTTGGTGAAAAAAAGGCCAATTTAATCAATCTGGTGTTTGTTAGACCAGAAAAACTAGGCCTCACGTTTTCACTCCTGTAAAAGGAATTATATTTCCCCGTGTGGGAATCTAAGTACCAAAACTAGCATTATAAAAATCTGGTGTCCAATTAGCAGCAGTGTTCTTGTAATTAATACCGCCAAAAGGCATTATTGTCCAGTGTTGTAATTTTGGTGAAAAAAAGGCCAATTTAATCAATCTGGTGTCTGTTAGACCAGAAAAACTAGGCCTCACGTTTTCACTCCTGTAAAAGGAATTATATTTCCCCGTGTGGGAATCTAAGTACCAAAACTAGCATTATAAAAATCTGGTGTCCAATTAGCAGCAGTGTTCTTGTAATTAATACCGCCAAAAGGCATTATTGTCCAGTGTTGTAATTTTGGTGAAAAAAAGGCCAATTTAATCAATCTGGTGTCTGTTAGACCAGAAAAACTAGGCCTCACGTTTTCACTCCTGTAAAAGGAATTATATTTCCCGTGTGGGAATCTAAGTACCAAAACTAGCATTATAAAAATCTGGTGTCCAATTAGCAGCAGTGTTCTTGTAATTAATACCGCCAAAAGGCATTATTGTCCAGTGTTGTAATTTTGGTGAAAAAAGGCCAATTTAATCAATCTGGTGTCTGTTAGACCAGAAAAACTAGGCCTCACGTTTTCACTCCTGTAAAAGGAATTATATTTCCCCGTGTGGGAATCTAAGTACCAAAACTAGCATTATAAAAATCTGGTGTCCAATTAGCAGCAGTGTTCTTGTAATTAATACCGCCAAAAGGCATTATTGTCCAGTGTTGTAATTTTGGTGAAAAAAGGCCAATTTAATCAATCTGGTGTTTGTTAGACCAGAAAAACTAGGCCTCACGTTTTCACTCCTGTAAAAGGAATTATATTTCCCCGTGTGGGAATCTAAGTACCAAAACTAGCATTATAAAAAATCTGGTGTCCAATTAGCAGCAGTGTTCTTGTAATTAATACCGCCAAAAGGCATTATTGTCCAGTGTTGTAATTTTGGTGAAAAAAGGCCAATTTAATCAATCTGGTGTTTGTTAGACCAGAAAAACTAGGCCTCACGTTTTCACTCCTGTAAAAGGAATTATATTTCCCGTGTGGGAATCTAAGTACCAAAACTAGCATTATAAAAAATCTGGTGTCCAATTAGCAGCAGTGTTCTTGTAATTAATACCGCCAAAAGGCATTATTGTCCAGTGTTGTAATTTTGGTGAAAAAAGGCCAATTTAATCAATCTGGTGTTTGTTAGACCAGAAAAACTAGGCCTCACGTTTTCACTCCTGTAAAAGGAATTATATTTCCCGTGTGGGAATCTAAGTACCAAAACTAGCATTATAAAAATCTGGTGTCCAATTAGCAGCAGTGTTCTTGTAATTAATACCGCCAAAGGCATTATTGTCCAGTGTTGTAATTTTGGTGAAAAAAGGCCAATTTAATCAATCTGGTGTCTGTTAGACCAGAAAAACTAGGCCTCACGTTTTCACTCCTGTAAAAGGAATTATATTTCCCCGTGTGGGAATCTAAGTACCAAAACTAGCATTATAAAAAATCTGGTGTCCAATTAGCAGCAGTGTTCTTGTAATTAATACCGCCAAAAGGCATTATTGTCCAGTGTTGTAATTTTGGTGAAAAAAGGCCAATTTAATCAATCTGGTGTCTGTTAGACCAGAAAAACTAGGCCTCACGTTTTCACTCCTGTAAAAGGAATTATATTTCCCCGATGTGGGAATCTAAGTACCAAAACTAGCATTATAAAAAATCTGGTGTCCAATTAGCAGCAGTGTTCTTGTAATTAATACCGCCAAAAGGCATTATTGTCCAGTGTTGTAATTTTGGTGAAAAAAGGCCAATTTAATCAATCTGGTGTTTGTTAGACCAGAAAAACTAGGCCTCACGTTTTCACTCCTGTAAAAGGAATTATATTTCCCGTGTGGGAATCTAAGTACCAAAACTAGCATTATAAAAATCTGGTGTCCAATTAGCAGCAGTGTTCTTGTAATTAATACCGCCAAAAGGCATTATTGTCCAGTGTTGTAATTTTGGTGAAAAAAAGGCCAATTTAATCAATCTGGTGTTTGTTAGACCAGAAAAACTAGGCCTCACGTTTTCACTCCTGTAAAAAGGAATTATATTTCCCGTGTGGGAATCTAAGTACCAAAACTAGCATTATAAAAAATCTGGTGTCAATTAGCAGCAGTGTTCTTGTAATTAATACCGCCAAAAGGCATTATTGTCCAGTGTTGTAATTTTGGTGAAAAAAGGCCAATTTAATCAATCTGGTGTTTGTTAGACCAGAAAAACTAGGCCTCACGTTTTCACTCCTGTAAAAAGGAATTATATTTCCCCGTGTGGGAATCTAAGTACCAAAACTAGCATTATAAAAATCTGGTGTCCAATTAGCAGCAGTGTTCTTGTAATTAATACCGCCAAAAGGCATTATTGTCCAGTGTTGTAATTTTGGTGAAAAAAGGCCAATTTAATCAATCTGGTGTTTGTTAGACCAGAAAAACTAGGCCTCACGTTTTCACTCCTGTAAAAGGAATTATATTTCCCCGTGTGGGAATCTAAGTACCAAAACTAGCATTATAAAAATCTGGTGTCCAATTAGCAGCAGTGTTCTTGTAATTAATACCGCCAAAGGCATTATTGTCCAGTGTTGTAATTTTGGTGAAAAAAGGCCAATTTAATCAATCTGGTGTCTGTTAGACCAGAAAAACTAGGCCTCACGTTTTCACTCCTGTAAAAGGAATTATATTTCCCGTGTGGGAATCTAAGTACCAAAACTAGCATTATAAAAATCTGGTGTCCAATTAGCAGCAGTGTTCTTGTAATTAATACCGCCAAAAGGCATTATTGTCCAGTGTTGTAATTTTGGTGAAAAAAAGGCCAATTTAATCAATCTGGTGTTTGTTAGACCAGAAAAACTAGGCCTCACGTTTTCACTCCTGTAAAAGGAATTATATTTCCCCGTGTGGGAATCTAAGTACCAAAACTAGCATTATAAAAATCTGGTGTCCAATTAGCAGCAGTGTTCTTGTAATTAATACCGCCAAAAGGCATTATTGTCCAGTGTTGTAATTTTGGTGAAAAAAGGCCAATTTAATCAATCTGGTGTTTGTTAGACCAGAAAAACTAGGCCTCACGTTTTCACTCCTGTAAAAAGGAATTATATTTCCCGTGTGGGAATCTAAGTACCAAAACTAGCATTATAAAAAATCTGGTGTCCAATTAGCAGCAGTGTTCTTGTAATTAATACCGCCAAAAGGCATTATTGTCCAGTGTTGTAATTTTGGTGAAAAAAAGGCCAATTTAATCAATCTGGTGTTTGTTAGACCAGAAAAACTAGGCCTCACGTTTTCACTCCTGTAAAAGGAATTATATTTCCCGTGTGGGAATCTAAGTACCAAAACTAGCATTATAAAAATCTGGTGTCCAATTAGCAGCAGTGTTCTTGTAATTAATACCGCCAAAAGGCATTATTGTCCAGTGTTGTAATTTTGGTGAAAAAAGGCCAATTTAATCAATCTGGTGTTTGTTAGACCAGAAAAACTAGGCCTCACGTTTTCACTCCTGTAAAAAGGAATTATATTTCCCCGTGTGGGAATCTAAGTACCAAAACTAGCATTATAAAAAATCTGGTGTCCAATTAGCAGCAGTGTTCTTGTAATTAATACCGCCAAAAGGCATTATTGTCCAGTGTTGTAATTTTGGTGAAAAAAGGCCAATTTAATCAATCTGGTGTTTGTTAGACCAGAAAAACTAGGCCTCACGTTTTCACTCCTGTAAAAAGGAATTATATTTCCCCGTGTGGGAATCTAAGTACCAAAACTAGCATTATAAAAATCTGGTGTCCAATTAGCAGCAGTGTTCTTGTAATTAATACCGCCAAAGGCATTATTGTCCAGTGTTGTAATTTTGGTGAAAAAAGGCCAATTTAATCAATCTGGTGTTTGTTAGACCAGAAAAACTAGGCCTCACGTTTTCACTCCTGTAAAAAGGAATTATATTTCCGTGTGGGAATCTAAGTACCAAAACTAGCATTATAAAAAAATCTGGTGTCCAATTAGCAGCAGTGTTCTTGTAATTAATACCGCCAAAAGGCATTATTGTCCAGTGTTGTAATTTTGGTGAAAAAAAGGCCAATTTAATCAATCTGGTGTTTGTTAGACCAAAGAAAAACTAGGCCTCACGTTTTCACTCCTGTAAAAAGGAATTATATTTCCCGTGTGGGAATCTAAGTACCAAAACTAGCATTATAAAAATCTGGTGTCCAATTAGCAGCAGTGTTCTTGTAATTAATACCGCCAAAAGGCATTATTGTCCAGTGTTGTAATTTTGGTGAAAAAAGGCCAATTTAATCAATCTGGTGTCTGTTAGACCAGAAAAACTAGGCCTCACGTTTTCACTCCTGTAAAAAGGAATTATATTTCCCGTGTGGGAATCTAAGTACCAAAACTAGCATTATAAAAATCTGGTGTCCAATTAGCAGCAGTGTTCTTGTAATTAATACCGCCAAAAAGGCATTATTGTCCAGTGTTGTAATTTTGGTGAAAAAAGGCCAATTTAATCAATCTGGTGTCTGTTAGACCAGAAAACTAGGCCTCACGTTTTCACTCCTGTAAAAAGGAATTATATTTCCCGTGTGGGAATCTAAGTACCAAAACTAGCATTATAAAAATCTGGTGTCCAATTAGCAGCAGTGTTCTTGTAATTAATACCGCCAAAAGGCATTATTGTCCAGTGTTGTAATTTTGGTGAAAAAAGGCCAATTTAATCAATCTGGTGTTTGTTAGACCAGAAAAACTAGGCCTCACGTTTTCACTCCTGTAAAAGGAATTATATTTCCCCGTGTGGGAATCTAAGTACCAAAACTAGCATTATAAAAATCTGGTGTCCAATTAGCAGCAGTGTTCTTGTAATTAATACCGCCAAAAGGCATTATTGTCCAGTGTTGTAATTTTGGTGAAAAAAGGCCAATTTAATCAATCTGGTGTTTGTTAGACCAGAAAAACTAGGCCTCCCGTTTTCACTCCTGTAAAAGGAATTATATCTCCCGTGTGGAATCTAAGTACCAAAACTAGCATTATAAAAAATCTGGTGTCCAATTAGCAGCAGTGTTCTTGTAATTAATACCGCCAAAAGGAATTATATCTTCCAGTGTGGGAATTTTGGGGCTAAAAATAATATATTTTATTGTGGTGCGAGTTGAATCGCAAACAATGAGGAAACATTCTATTAAGGGACGAGGACGCGGTCGTGGTGGTGTCCGTGGAGCCTCTGTTGCTGGCAGAGGACGTGGCCGCTCGGCCTCAGGCGCACAAAGTAGTGAAACAACTCCCTCAAGTAGCCGGCAGAATTTACAGCGATATTTGGTGGGGCCCAATGCCGTTATGAGGATGGTAAGGCCTGAGCAGGTACAGGCATTAGTCGATTGGGTGGCCGACAGTGCTTCCAGCACGTTCACCACATTGTCTTCCGCCCAGTCTTCTGCGGAAAGCGCACAGGTGGCACCTGGAAACCAAGCCCATCAGTCTGTCACATCACCCCCATGCATATCAGGGAAACTGGCTGAGCCTCAAGTTATGCAGCAGTCTCTTCTTCTGTTTGAAGACTCTGCTCCCACGGTTTTCCAGGGGCGTCCACCTATCCCTTCCCCAGCGGTGGAAGACATTCCATGCACTGACGCACAACCACTTATGTATCCAGATGATGAGGACATGGGAATACCACCACAGCAGAGTGACCGAGTGTCTGATGATGACGAAACACAGGTGCCCACTGCCGCGTCTTATTGCAGTGTGCAGACTGAACAGGAGGAGGTCAGGAGGAAGACTGGGTGGAAGACGATGCAGAGGACGATGAGGTCTTAGACCCCACATGGACTGAAGGTCGTGCCGCTGACTTAAATAGTTCAGAGGAAGAGGCAGTGGTGAGACCGAGACAACAGCGAAGCCAAAGAGGGAGCAGGGGGCAAAGCAGAACAGCCGCCGTCCAGAGAGTTCGCCTGCTATTGGCCAGCGCCAACAGGGACCCAGCACCCCAAAGGCATCTTCAAGGAGTTCCCTGGCATGGCACTTCTTCAAACAATGTGCTGAGGACAAGACCAGAGTGGTTTGCACGCTGTGCCATCAGACCCTGAGGCGAGGCATTAACGTTCTTAACCTGAGCACCACCTGCATGATCAGGCATCTACATGCAAAGCATGAACTGCAGTGGAGTACACACCTTAAAAACAAGGAACCCGCTCAGGCTCCCCTGCTCCCTCTACCGCTGCTGCCTCGGCTTCCGCCTCGAGAGGAATGTTGCCACCTGCCGAGCAGCAAACAGAGGATGTGCCACCGACACCACCACCACCACCGCCACCGTCACCTAGCGCCTCCACTATTTCACACAGCAGCGTTCAGCTCTCCATCTCTCAAACCTTTGAGAGGAAGCGCAAATTCCCACCTAGTCACCCTCGAGCCTCTTGGCCTGAATGCCAGCATTTCTAAACTACTGGCCTTTGAAATGCTGTCATTCCGGCTGGTGGACACAGACAGCTTCAAACAGTTGATGGCCATGGCTGTCCCCCAGTATGTGGTTCCCAGCCGCCACTACTTCTCCAAGACAGCCGTGCCTTCCCTGCACATGCAAGTGTCCGATAAAATCAAGTGTGCACTGCGCAACGCCATTTGTGGCAAGGTCCACCTAACCACAGATACGTGGACCAGTAAGCACGGCCAGGGACGCTATATCTCCCTAACTGCACACTGGGTAAATGTAGTGGCGGCTGGGCCCCAGGCGGAGAGTTCCTTGGCGCACGTCCTTCCGCCGCCAATGATCACAGGGCATCATTCTTTGCCTCCTGTAGCCTGCTCCTCCTACTCGGCTTCCTCCTCCTCCTCCTCTGCTTCCACCAGCTCATCCAGTCAGCCACACACCTTCACCACCAACTTCAGCACAGCCCGGGTAAACGTCAGCAGGCCATTCTGAAACTCATATGTTTGGGGGACAGGCCCCACACCGCGCAGGAGTTGTGGCGGGGTATTGAACAACAGACCGACCAGTGGTTGCTGCCGGTGGGCCTCAAGCCCGGCCTGGTGGTGTGCGATAATGGGCGAAATCTCGTGGCAGCTCTGGGACTAGCCGGTTTGACGCACATCCCTTGCCTGGCGCATGTGCTGAATTTGGTGGTGCAAAAGTTTATTCACAACTACCCAGACATGTCAGAGCTGCTGCATAAAGTGCGGGCCGTCTGTGCGCGCTCCGGCGCTCACATCCTGCCGCTGCTCGCCTGTCAGCGCTACAGCGGAACTCTCGGCCTTCCCGCTCACCGCCTAATATGCGACGTGCCCACCCGGTGGAACTCCACCTTGCACATGCTGGAGAGACTGTGCGAGCAGCAGCAGGCCATAGTGGAGTTTCAGCTGCAGCACGCACGGGTCAGTCGCACTGCGGAACAGCACCACTTCACCACCAATGATTGGGCCTCCATGCGAGACCTGTGTGCCCTGTTGCGCTGTTTAGAGTACGCCACCAACATGGCCAGTGGCGATGCCACTGTTATCAGCGTGACGATACCAATTCTATGTCTCCTAGAGAAAACGCTTAGGGCGATGATGGAAGAGGAGGTGGGCCAGGGCCAGGAGGAGGAGGAGGAGGATGACGGGTCGTTTTTAGCACTTTCAGGCCAGTCTGTTAGAAGTGGCTCAGAGGGAGGTTTTTTGCAACAGCAGAGGGCAGGTACAAATGTGGCCAGCCAGGGACCACTACTGGAGGACGAGGAGGATGAGGAGGAGGTGGAGGAGGATGAGGATGAAGCAGGTTCACAGCGGGGTGGCACCCAGCACAGCGCAGGCACATCCCTGGTGCGTGGCTGGGGGATACAGAGGATGATGACGATACGCCTCCCACAGAGGACAGCTTGTCCTTACCTCTGGGGAGCCTGGCACACATGAGCGATTACATGCTGCAGTGCCTGCGCAACGACAGCAGAGTTGCCCACATTTTAACGTGTGCTGACTACTGGGTGGCCACCCTGCTGGATCCACGGTACAAAGACAATGTGCCCACTTTACTTCCTGCACTGGAGCGTGATAGGAAGATGCGCGAGTACAAGCGCACACTGGTAGACGCGCTCCTGAGAGCATTCCCAACTGTCACAGGGGAACAGGTGGAAGGCCAAGGCCAAGGCAGAGGAGGAGCTAGAGGTCGCCCACGCAGCAGTGTCACGGCCAGCTCCTCTGAGGGCAGGGTTAGCATGGCAGAAATGTGGAAAAGTTTTGTCTCCACGCCACAGCTAACTGCCCCATCACCTGATACGGAACGTGTTAGCAGGAGGCAACATTTCACTAACATGGTTGAACAGTACATCTGCACACAACTCCACGTACTGACGGATGGTTCGGCCCCATTCAACTTCTGGGTTTCCAAATTGTCCACGTGGCCAGAATTAGCATGTTATGCCTTGGAGGTGCTAGCCTGCCCGGCGGCCAGCGCTTTATCTGAACGTGTATTCAGCACGGCAGGGGGCGTCATTACTGACAACGCAGCCGCCTGTCCGCAGCCAACGTGGACAAGCTGACGTTTATAAAAATGAACCAGGCATGGATCCCACAAGACCTGACCCTCCCTTGTGCAGAGTAGTCCTTAATAACTGCCTTAAACCATGTTGTCTTGTACTCCTGGCCACTTCTTCATTGAAAAATCAATTTTGAAATTAAGTAGGATCTTGGGGTGCAACCCAGAGTTGAATGAACCTTCCGTCTGTCTGGGTGCCGGGGCCAAAGTACATGAAAGTGTCCTTCTCCTGTGCTGGGTGATATGAATGTTATACTTGTGCTGTCTGACATGTCTCCTTTGTGTGGGTGCAGGAGGCCAAAGTCACTGAAAGCGGCCTTCTCCTGTGGTGGCTGATATAAATGCCTGAATCTCTGCTGTGGGACCTCTCTCCTCCGTGTGGCTGCAGGGGTCAAAGTCTCTAAAAGTGCCATTCTCCTGTGGTGGTTGATGTGAAACTGATGCTTGTGCTATCTGACCTGTCTCCTCTGTGTCGGTGCTAAGGCCTAAGTCACTGAAAGCGGCCTTCTCCTGTGCTGGCTGATATAAATGCCTGAATCTCTGCTGTGGGACCTCTCTCCTCTTTCTGGGTGCAGGGGTCAAAGTCTCTAAAAGTGCCCTTCTCCTGTGGTGGTTGATGTGAAACTGATGCTTGTGCTATCTGACCTGTCTCCTCTGTGTCGGTGCTAAGGCCTAAGTCACTGAAAGCGGCCTTCTCCTGTGCTGGCTGATATAAATGCCTGAATCTCTGCTGTGGGACCTCTCTCCTCCGTGTGGCTGCAGGGGTCAAAGTCTCTAAAAGTGCCATTCTCCTGTAGTGGTTGATGTAAAACTGATGCTTGTGCTATCTGACCTGTCTCCTCTGTGTCGGTGCTATGGCCTAAGTCACTGAAAGCGGCCTTCTCCTGTGCTGGCTGATATAAATGCCTGAATCTCTGCTGTGGGACCTCTCTCCTCCGTGTGGCTGCAGGGGTCAAAGTCTCTGAAAGTGCCCTTCTCCTGTGGTGGTTGATGTGAAACTGATGCTTGTGCTATCTGACCTGTCTCCTCTGTGTCGGTGCTAAGGCCTAAGTCACTGAAAGCGGCCTTCTCCTGTGCTGGCTGATATAAATGCCTGAATCTCTGCTGTGGGACCTCTCTCCTCCGTGTGGCTGCAGGGGTCAAAGTCTCTAAAAGTGCCATTCTCCTGTAGTGGTTGATGTAAAACTGATGCTTGTGCTATCTGACCTGTCTCCTCTGTGTCGGTGCTAAGGCCTAAGTCACTGAAAGCGGCCTTCTTCTGTGCTGGCTGATATAAATGCCTGAATCTCTGCTGTGGGACCTCTCTCCTCTTTCTGGGTGCAGGGGTCAAAGTCTCTAAAAGTGCCCTTCTCCTGTGGTGGTTGATGTGAAACTGATGCTTGTGCTATCTGACCTGTCTCCTCTGTGTCGGTGCTAAGGCCTAAGTCACTGAAAGCTGCCTTCTCCTGTGCTGGCTGATATAAATGCCTGAATCTCTGCTGTGGGACCTCTCTCCTATTTCTGGGTGCAGGGGTCAAAGAAACAAAAGGTGGTCTACTCCTGTGGTCGTTGACATGATGCCTGATTCTCTGCTGGGGACCTCTCTCTCTTCTGGGTGCAGGGGTCAAAGTCTCTCAAAGTGGCCTTCTCTTGTGCTGGGTGATGTGAAGCTGATGTTTGTGCCATCTGACATGGTTGCCGGGGTCCCATTAAATGGTGGCCTACTCCTGTGGTGGGTGATCTAAATGCATGATTCTCTGCTGTGAAAACTTCTCTCCTCTGTCTGGGTGCTGGTCCAAAATACATGAGAGTGGCCTTCTCCGGTGGTGGTTGATATGAAGCATGATTCCTTGCTGTGGGACCTGTATCCTCTGTCTGGGTGCTGGTCTGAAATAAATGAGAGTGGCCTTCTCCGGTGGGGGTTGATATGACGCATGATTCCTTGATGTGGGACCTCTCCTCTGTCTGGGTGCTGGTCCAAAATACATGAGAGTGGCCTTCTCCGGTGGTGGTTGATATGACGCATGATTCCTTGCTGTGGGACCTGTATCCTCTGTCTGGGTGCTGGTCCAAAATAAATGAGAGTGGCCTTCTCCGGTGGGGGGGTTGATATGACGCATGATTCCTTGATGTGGGACCTCTCTCCTCTGTCTGGGTGCTGGTCCAAAATAAATGAGAGTGGCCTTCTCCGTTGGTGGTTGATATGACGCATGATTCCTTGCTGTGGGACCTGTATCCTCTGTCTGGGTGCTGGTCCAAAATAAATGAGAGTGGCCTTCTCCGTTGGGGGTTGATATGACGCATGATTCCTTGATGTGGGACCTCTCTCCTCTGTCTGGGTGCTGGTCCAAAATACATGAGAGTGGCCTTCTCCGGTGGTGGTTGATATGAAGCATGATTCCTTGCTGTGGGACCTGTATCCTCTGTCTGGGTGCTGGTCCCAAATAAATGAGAGTGGCCTTCTTCAGTGGTGGATGATATGACGCATGATTCCTTGCTGTGGGACCTCTCTCCAATTGATATTGGTTAATTTTTATTTATTTTATTTTATTTTAATTCATTTCACTATCTACATTTGTTTGCAGGGGATTTACCTACATTTTGCTGCCTTTTGCAGCCCTCTAGCCCTTTCCGGGAGTCTTTTACAGGCTTTTTAGTGCCCAAAAGTTCGGGTCCCCATTGACTTCTATGGGGTTCGGGTTCGGGATGAAGTTCGGGTTGAGTTCGGATCACGAACCCGGACATTTTCCGGAAGTTCGGCCGAACCTCTCGAACCCGAACATCCAGGTGTTCGCTCATCTCTACTCCCTATCAGTCTGCATTATGTACCATTGTTTTTAATAAAGTATCTACATGATACAAATACAATGCTGACTGCTAACATTTTTCATATGAATTCCATAATAAAAAAAAAAACTTGAGTGTGCTTAGTCTGATGTACAGTATAAAAGGCCTACATTAATACAGTATGGGCCCATAGCAGGTTACCCATACAACACATGCATTGCCACTGATATGCTACACTATAGAACACTGAAGAGAGGTAGCAGGGAAATGATTTTCTTCAAACCATGGTTAATTTAGGCCTGGTGATTAAGCATTTCCAGATTAAGTGCAGAATTTCATTAATCAATCTAGGACATTTTAATAGAATGATAATCTGATTAGGTTACCTACACTCAGCCTCTTAATCATTAACTAATCTGTATCTCCTCCGATTGAACATCAGATAAATTATAATCTTAAATACCACTGATGTATATCATACTAATATTAGTATTGATAACATGAATATAAATTATAAAGAAAAAGTAGTTCCATGGCACTTAACCCCTTCTACCCCGAACAAGTTTTCCACTTTCTGACCAGGTCATTTTTTTCAAACCTGACATGTGTCCCTTTATGTGGTAATAACTTTGGAGCGCTTCTACTTATCCAAGCCATTCTGAGAATGCTATCTTGAGAGTCGAGACATATTGGGGAAGATTTATCAAACTAGTGTAAAGTAGAACTGGTTTAGTTGCCATAGCCAACAATTACATTCCACCTCTCATTTTTCACAGCTCCTTTATAAAATAAAAGCTGGAATCTGATTGGTTTCTATGTGCAACTAAGCCAGTTCTACTTTACACTTGTTTGATAGATCTCCCTCATTGTACTTCATGAGTTAAATCTGATTCAAGATGTTTCACTTTTATTTATTGAAACAAATAAAAATTTGGAAAAATTCTCAATTTTCAAGATGTGAATTTCTTTGCTTTTAAGACAGATAGTGATACCTCATAAAATAGTCATTATTTTACATTCCCATATGTCTGCTTTACGTTGGCATCATTTTGTATATGTATTTTTTTTTTAAGATGTTAGACGGATTAGAATTTTAGTTGCAATTTTTAACATTTTTAAGAACATTCCAGTTCTGTTATTTGGTCACTTCGTGGAGCTTACACAATTGAAATCACCCATAAATGATCCCATATTAGAAACTAAATCCCTTAAGTAATTAAAATATTACTTTACAAACTTTGTTAGCCCTAAATATATTTGTAATTTTAATTCATTTTTCCTGTAACACAGCAAGGGTTAACAGCCAATTAAAACTCAATAGTTATTACCCTGATTCTGCAGTTTACAGAAACACTACATATGTGGTTGTAAACTGCTGTGTGGGTACAAAGCAGGGCTCAAAAGGGAAAGAGCACCATATAGCTTTTGGAGGACAGATTTCACTGGAAAAATTTTCAGACAACATGTCACATTTGTAGAATTCCTGAGGTACCACTACAGTGGAAACCCGTTAAAACTGACCACATTTTAGAAACTACACCCCTCATCCAGTTTTTAACCTAGTTACGGACATAGGACGTATTGGTACTAGAGATGTCCGGAACTATTCGCCAGCGAATATCGCATGTTCGCGTTCGCCGCGGCGGAAAACATATGCGATGTTCAGTCTGCTCCCTATACGTCATCATTGAGCAAATTTCACCCTTTACCTCACAGTCAGCAGACACACTCCAGCAAATCAGCATACCCTCCCTCCCAGACCCTCCCACCTCCTATCAAGAAGCAAGGACAGCATCCATCTTAGATTCATTCTGAAGCTGCAGTGTTAGTTAGAGCAGGGAGAGTGCTGCTGCTGCTGCTGATTTAATAGGGAAAGCGTTAGCTAGGCCAGTGTTCTGTGTCCACTCCAGTCCTCAAATACTCATCTACTGTAAGGACAGCATCCTGACAGCACACAATTTTATTTAATATATATATATATATATATATATATATATATATATATATTGTAAGAGGGTGCAAGGTACCGTGGTCGATAGCAGGTACGTGTCACCGAGGTTCCTGGCCTCGGTGAGGTAAGAGCCGGGTTTTCGTGTGTCAGCAGCAGCTAGTGCTGTTTGACACCTTGTTTTTTAGTTTGGCTGCAAAGCCAATCCGGGCCGGCTCTTACTGGGAGTAGGCAAAGAGTTGGGTGGGTGCCTATTCCCCACGGTCCAGGCCGGACTTTATCCGGGCCTTTAAAAGGCAGCCTCCTCAGCAGCTGATTGTGATCGTCCTGGAGCTGCTGTTAGGCTGTGGAATCATTTGAGGTTGGGAGTTCTGATCCATGCTGTGCTGTGTGGAGTTCTCTGGGCTGGAAGCAAGACCCCAAGCAAGGAGGAGTGCAGACGGCCTGGAAGCCGGAGGTCGATCGCCTTGCGGCTGGACTGACAGCCAGGTGCGAACCTGCACCTAAAGCCTCCCAGGTGACTGGAACCTGTTTTGGACTATTTTGTTTTGCTGCACGTTTTCTGATGGGTGTGAATTAACACCAAGTGACTGTTTGCTGTGTATTTGCTACAAGTGTGAATTAAACACTGTTTTCTACAATTTCTGGACTCCGTTTTGCCTCTATACTGCACCCGCACTGCTATCTACCAGAGCAACTCCCCACATTTGGTGTCGGATGCGGGCATGCGCAGTGAGGCTAGCGTGAACGCCGAATTGTTTTTGTTTTGCTGAGCACAAGTGTATGGCATATATAAAACTGGCAAAGTTGCAAACAGGAATTTCTGGCAACATGGAGGCGGCTGTGAAAGCCCTCATGGAGGCTAACGTGCAGCAGCGAGAGACCAACCAACTACTTTTACAGCACGTGATGGCGTTACAAGCTGCAGGAGCGTCCCACCACGACCATGATGCACGGAAAGCGGTCCGTGCGGCGATCCCAAAGATGACCCCCTCGGACGACGTGGAGACGTATCTGGCGATCTTTGAAAAGGTGGCCGTGAGGGAGAAGTTACCCGTGACCAGTGGGCTGAGGTGGTCGCTCCGTTCCTGGCATCCGGATCCCAACAAGTTTTTTTGACTTAGCAGATGACCAGGCTGCTGATTACCCCACGGTGAAGGGGGAGATCCTGGCCAGGCTGGGGGTAAACGTGTTAGTCCGGGGCTCAACGGGTCCACCAGTGGGACTTTAAAGCGGCTGAACCCGCCCGGCCGCAGTACTATGAGTTGCTGCACAGGTTGCAAAAATGGCTGCAGCCTGATATTCTAAGTCCGACTGCTATGCTGGACCGACTGCTGGCTGACATGTTCTGGAGGGTCTTGCCTTACCCCCTTCAGCACTGGATCGGCCAGGTATCACCCACCAATGCCCTAGAAATGGTCGACCTGGTGGAGCGCTATGAGGCCACCCAAAACTTGAAAGGGGGTGTTGTTGGGAGGGGGCCGGTCAAACCCCGGAGGACTCCCATCCAGTCCCGACGACTGGTACCCGAGAAACCTGCTCGGGTGTACCCCTGCAGACCCGGCCCTGATAGTCTGCTGGCGGTGTCACGAGCCTGGCCACGTAAGGGCCGACTGTCCACAGTGGGGAGAACCCATGGAGATTAATTATGGGTACCGGGCTTCCATGTATGCCCGGAGACTGTGTGCAACCAGCACCCCGAGACAGTAGACAATCGTCACCTGTGCCAGGTGCAAGTGGGTGATAACCTGGCAGTGGCGCTGTTGGACTCAGGGAGCCTAGTAACCCTGGTAAGTGCTGCCCTGGTACAGCCCACCCAGTATACGGGCCAGAAAGTTGGTGTGGTGTGCATACATGGAGACTTAAAGGACTATCCCACTGCTGTAATGTCTCTATCCACGGCGGCCGGCACATGGACTTGTGAAGTGGCGATCTCCACAAAGCTACCGTATGAACTAATAATTGGGAGAGACTTCCTGGTTTTCCGTCACTATGGCCTGAGATGAAAGTGACTAATAGCCCTGAGACAGGGGCAACCCTAGCAGAGTGGCCTGGTTCCAGTGGGGGCCAGAGCCCTGGGAGCCCGAGTCCGAAGGGGCCTGCGGTAGGGGTGACCACCACTGCTGTAATAGAGGGGAGACACCCCCACTGAGTGTAATGGTGGGAGACATGGAGGACTTGCCACCAGGACCTGAGTTGGCAGACCTCCACGTCTCCGGAGACAATTTTGGGACCGCCCAACACCGGGACCAAACCCTAACTAGGGCCTGGGAGAATGTGGTGGAAATTGATGGTAAACCCCAGAAGCCAGGGGCTGAGTTAATATTTCCCGCTTTGTCGTTCACCAAGAAATGTTATATCGGGTGAACCAAATCAGGGTGAACCTGTTGAACAGTTGGTGGTGCCCACAGCGTATCGCAAGCTTGTCATGGAGCTTGCCCACCAACATGTTCTTGGGGACACCTGGGGTGGCAGAAAACGCAGGACCGCATACTGCAGCGGTTTTATTGGCCTGGTGTGTTTAAGGAGGTAGAAGAATATTGTAAATCTTGTCCAACCTGTCAGGTAAATAGCCCCCAGCCACATTTCCGTAGTCCCCTTGTGCCTCTTCCAATCATTGAGGTCCCGTTTGAGCGTATCGCTATGGATCTAGTCGGGCCTGTACCGAAGTCTGCCAGGGGCCACCAACACATTCTGGTAGTTCTCGACTACGCCACTCGGTATCCGGAGGCGGTGCCTCTGCGACATACCTCGGCTAAGCTCATTGCCAAAGAGTTAATGGAAATGTTTTCCCGTGTGGGCCTGCCAAAAGAGATTCTGACAGACCAAGAAACCCCTTTTATGTCTAAAGTTATGAGGGGACTGTGTAAATTATTGCGTATAAAGCAATTGTGGACGTCCGTTTACCATCCATAAACGGACGGTCTTGTCGAAAGGTTTAACCAAACTCTAAAAATATGTTAAAAGGGTGGTGTCTAGAGATGGGAAGGACTGGGACCTGCTTCTGCCCTATCTCATGTTCGCAGTGCGAGAGGTGCCCCAGTCCTCTACTGGGTTCTCGCCCTTCGAACTGCTCTTTATGGCAGACACCCTCGGGCCTGTTGGATATCGCCAAGGAAGCGTGGGAACAGCAGCCAGTCCCCCACAAAAGTGTCATTGAGTATGTCACCCAGATGCAAGACCGGATGGAAAGGGTGTTGCCGCTGGTCCGGGAGCATATGGAGGCAGCGCAACAAGCCCAGAGTAGGGTGTATAATCGTCAGGCTCAGGTACGGGGCTTCAATCCCGTTCTGGTACCCACCCTTGACAGCAAGTTCC
>JAKVIS010001314.1:0-36161 GCA_033119425.1 Bufotes viridis
AGTGCGGTGACAAGGGGCGTCGTTCTCTTCTCTCAGGATAGTGAATGGAACTGGGGCGCTGACCTGGCACAGCGGATGTTAATGAACCAGGATAGTCCATGACATTATATAAGTCCATAATAAAATATTATAAATTTTGGCTCACACTCAGGAGTCCATGGAAATAAAGATCGCAGAGGCTCGCACATGGGGAGTCCATCTCTGGGCACATAGACTTGAATATAAAATCTGCAATAAATACGGTCAGCAATACACATACTATTGACATCACAGGACTCTGACAATACCAGGGCCATGTTATCCTGGCAAGTCCTGCGTACCCTAAAAGTGCTGACATAAAATTCCCTTTCAACCTGAAATGGGGGTTAAAAGGGGATAAGGTGCAAATAAAAGCACAACTTGGATTGTTGAGATTTTTTTCAAAGCAGGCAAGATGTCCCGGAAACCAAACAGGGCAGACTGGGAGCAGTGGTTCACAGTGGCAACTTATCTTCACAAAAATGCCACCGGCCGTGGGGAACTGGCAGCAAGCTCCACCAGCCTGTCAACAATATGGGACAGCTCCTGCAACACATTCTGGCACTCCTGTGAGATGAAGCATGGCCTAGCAGGCCTGCTCACAGGTAAGTGTCATACTCTTCTGGCTCACTATCTGAGGAGGAAGCAGGCGGCTTCTAATTGCGGCTTACCCTCGAACGGGTCCTCCTGGATTGACTTCGCCAGCTCTTCAAACCGCTTCTTCCGGGCGGTAGTCTTGTGCGCAACCGTAGCCTGCAGCTCCGCCATCCGTGTCGGCCATTGCGGGTGCCGATGACAGGTCCCACGGCGATCAGCAGCTTGCTCTCGCAGGTGGATGGTCCAGGCTGGAGGATCCCAGGTCTCCGGTGCAGGGGAGTCTGGTGGTGTGGCGCCCCACTCTCCTATGGGCTCTGGCTCGGGCATACTTGCGTCCGGCGCCGCCATCTTCTCACCAGCTTCTTCTTTCAGCTCCGACACAAGCTCCTCCCCCGGGCTGGGCAGATCTCTCCTCAATTCAGGCCCGCCCCCTAGGTATAACGCAATAGGGTAGGCGGCCACATTATAATCCACAAAGATGGGCGGAATCCCAGGGCAGTTTTCTCCTCCCTCCTGGAGGGTTTTGGCGCCAATTTTTCGCGCCACTGAGGATAGTGATGGCGCAGAAAGAAGTCCAATGGCGCCGGCGGCTATCTTGGGCGCCATGATGCGGCTATTCACTGACAGCAAGCCGCGGCAGTAAAACAGCATAAAAGTCCACAAAAATGCACCCTGATGCGGCGATTTTCTTCCTCTCGATAGTGCAACACAGCACAGTGCTTTTTAGAGGTTTTGGGACACTTTTCCGCACGTTTTAAGTCCACAAAGTCCACTTTCAATAAACAGGCAATTTGTCACTTTGGTCACAGGGCAAACTGGATAAGGCACAAAGTTCACGCTTCTTGCACTAATAAGCGTGCGAATCCTGTTCGTGACGCCAAAAGAGAGGTGCAGCGTACTCAAGTTAGGGTTAATAGTGTCCTTGGGTGTGGTAGTGCAATGGTGACCACTAACCTGAGACTGCTGACTCTCTGGCAGGTAGTTGTAGATAGAGTTCGTGACGCCAGTGCCAATTAACGGTGGCACACCGTTTGCTGATAGTAGGAATAACTGAGGGACCACATTGTAATCAAACAGAACTGGAACTTTACTAAAGTACTTGTTGGTTATCATACATGGACACAGATGGAAACGCAGTTCCTTTGAAGACGGTTGGTTTCAGTTAGAATTACAGGTTACAGTACTTTCAGTAGCAGGCGATGTGTAGCAAGGTAAATACAGAGGATTAAAGACACTATCTTCCAAGGCCCGAATGCCCTCAATCTGGCGTATATCCTTGGGATTAGATTAAGTACCTCTTGCTTTCTCTGTTGCTGCTCTGCCTTCCCTCAGCTCCTCAGGCTGGTGATCAGAAAACGCTCCTGCTGGAATTATTCTCCTGTTTGCAGCTCGACTAAGGAGGCAACTCATCTCCACTAGTCCTAGGGTCTGGACTGCTCCTCCCAGGGCATGAATCTTCCTAGGCTGGACCCTCTCAGGCTATAGGGCCTGGGCTGAATTAAACAGGCGCAGGGCCTGAACTCTGAACACTCCTACAGGCACAAGGCCTGGGCTTCCACTCCTACAGGCACAAGGCCTGGGCTTCCACTAACTGTGCCTTCCCTGACTGGGCCTTATATAACCTAGGGCTCCCTAGCTCCCTCTAGTGACTAGAGCTGGAATGAAATCCCTAGCAGGCCTGCACATGCACATTTCACAGTAACAGGGAAGTACATAGCATTACATTACATCAGAAGATTATTTTATACCAACCTCCCCATAAATAAAGGGGAAACGACAGCACACCAGTGACCCTTCTGTAGTGACGGGCATTACAGCTCCCGTACACTACATACCCCGCTGCTTTAAGGTGAGTACGACCTCGTACTCCAACAGGGCCCGCCCAACTGGAATTTTCACCTGGAATACAAAAAGGACATGCATGCATACATATTCATATATATCAGCATCATCTGCATAGATATTCATATCAGGTCCAGCTGGCAAAGGTGAAGTGCGGTGACAAGGGGCGTCGTTCTCTTCTCTCAGGATAGTGAATGGAACTGGGGCGCTGACCTGGCACAGCGGATGTTAATGAACCAGGATAGTCCATGACATTATATAAGTCCATAATAAAATATTATAAATTTTGGCTCACACTCAGGGAGTCCATGGAAATAAAGATCGCAGAGGCTCGCACATGGGGAGTCCATCTCTGGGCACATAGACTTGAATATAAAATCTGCAATAAATACGGTCAGCAATACACATACTATTGACATCACAGGACTCTGACAATACCAGGGCCATGTTATCCTGGCAAGTCCTGCGTACCCTAAAAGTGCTGACATAAAATTCCCTTTCAACCTGAAATGGGGGTTAAAAGGGGATAAGGTGCAAATAAAAGCACAACTTGGATTGTTGAGATTTTTTTCAAAGCAGGCAAGATGTCCCGGAAACCAAACAGGGCAGACTGGGAGCAGTGGTTCACAGTGGCAACTTATCTTCACAAAAATGCCACCGGCCGTGGGGAACTGGCAGCAAGCTCCACCAGCCTGTCAACAATATGGGACAGCTCCTGCAACACATTCTGGCACTCCTGTGAGATGAAGCATGGCCTAGCAGGCCTGCTCACAGGTAAGTGTCATACTCTTCTGGCTCACTATCTGAGGAGGAAGCAGGCGGCTTCTAATTGCGGCTTACCCTCGAACGGGTCCTCCTGGATTGACTTCGCCAGCTCTTCAAACCGCTTCTTCCGGGCGGTAGTCTTGTGCGCAACCGCAGCCTGCAGCTCCGCCATCCGTGTCGGCCATTGCGGGTGCCGATGACAGGTCCCACGGCGATCAGCAGCTTGCTCTCGCAGGTGGATGGTCCAGGCTGGAGGATCCCAGGTCTCCGGTGCAGGGAGTCTGGTGGTGTGGCGCCCCACTCTCCTATGGGCTCTGGCTCGGGCATACTTGCGTCCGGCGCCGCCATCTTCTCACCAGCTTCTTCTTTCAGCTCCGACACAAGCTCCTCCCCCGGGCTGGGCAGATCTCTCCTCAATTCAGGCCCGCCCCCTAGGTATAACGCAATAGGGTAGGCGGCCACATTATAATCCACAAAGATGGGCGGAATCCCAGGGCAGTTTCCTCCTCCCTCCTGGAGGGTTTTGGCGCCAAATATTCGCGCCACTGAGGATAGTGATGGCGCAGAAAGAAGTCCAATGGCGCCGGCGGCCATCTTGGGCGCCATGATGCGGCTATTCACTGACAGCAAGCCGCGGCAGTAAAACAGCATAAAAGTCCACAAAAATGCACCCTGATGCGGCGATTTTCTTCCTCTCGATAGTGCAACACAGCACAGTGCTTTTTAGAGGTTTTTGGGACACTTTTCCGCACGTTTTAAGTCCACAAAGTCCACTTTCAATAAACAGGCAATTTGTCACTTTGGTCACAGGGCAAACTGGATAAGGCACAAAGTTCACGCTTCTTGCACTAATAAGCGTGCGAATCCTGTTCGTGACGCCAAAAGAGAGGTGCAGCGTACTCAAGTTAGGGTTAATAGTGTCCTTGGGTGTGGTAGTGCAATGGTGACCACTAACCTGAGACTGCTGACTCTCTGGCAGGTAGTTGTAGATAGAGTTCGTGACGCCAGTGCCAATTAACGGTGGCACACCGTTTGCTGATAGTAGGAATAACTGAGGGACCACATTGTAATCAAACAGAACTGGAACTTTACTAAAGTACTTGTTGGTTATCATACATGGACACAGATGGAAACGCAGTTCCTTTGAAGACGGTTGGTTTCAGTTAGAATTACAGGTTACAGTACTTTCAGTAGCAGGCGATGTGTAGCAAGGTAAATACAGAGGATTAAAGACACTATCTTCCAAGGCCCGAATGCCCTCAATCTGGCGTATATCCTTGGGATTAGATTAAGTACCTCTTGCTTTCTCTGTTGCTGCTCTGCCTTCCCTCAGCTCCTCAGGCTGGTGATCAGAAAACGCTCCTGCTGGAATTATTCTCCTGTTTGCAGCTCGACTAAGGAGGCAACTCATCTCCACTAGTCCTAGGGTCTGGACTGCTCCTCCCAGGGCATGAATCTTCCTAGGCTGGACCCTCTCAGGCTATAGGGCCTGGGCTGAATTAAACAGGCGCAGGGCCTGAACTCTGAACACTCCTACAGGCACAAGGCCTGGGCTTCCACTCCTACAGGCACAAGGCCTGGGCTTCCACTAACTGTGCCTTCCCTGACTGGGCCTTATATAACCTAGGGCTCCCTAGCTCCCTCTAGTGACTAGAGCTGGAATGAAATCCCTAGCAGGCCTGCACATGCACATTTCACAGTAACAGGGAAGTACATAGCATTACATTACATCAGAAGATTATTTTATACCAACCTCCCCATAAATAAAGGGGAAACGACAGCACACCAGTGACCCTTCTGTAGTGACGGGCATTACAGCTCCCGTACACTACATTTTCCTTTGCCAAAGAAAATTTATGAATGCGGACTGTAATTTCATTGCGTCTACATGTTTTAGCAGCATTGGGATTGTCTGTAATGGATATAGCATTTTAGGAAAGCTGATCATTTTTATTAGACAGGTTCTACCCGTCAGCGTCAATGGAAGCTCTTTCCATTTATCCAATTCTCTAATAATCTTAGTAATTAACGGAGGATAATTCAAGGAGTAGATTGAGGATGCTATCCTACCAATTTTGATCCCCAAATACGTAATATAGTCTCTGCAAACTCTGGGATGCATCTAAGATGCGTTGATCACCCAAGTAAAGGAGTTGACTTTTCGACACATTTATTTTGTAGCCCGTTACATTACTATAGTTTTTAAAAATATCTAGGGTCGCTTGCAAGTGTAAACCCGGAGATTTCATGTAGATCAATAAATCATCTGCAAAACATGTGAGTTTCACTACCTCTTTGCCCACCTCTATCCCTTCGCTTCGTACACTGGTTCTCGTAGGAGGTAAAGGGCCAATGGCTCTAACGCCAGATCAAATAATAAAGGCGACAAGGGACATCCTTGCCTTGTCCCTTTATGAAGCCATATAATGTCAGATTAAAAGCCCGGTACATGTACTTTTGCCTGTGGGACAGCATAAAGAGCTGTGAAAGAGTTCTGGAAGAATCCTCTCACATCTAAGGCGTTTAACACATCATCCAACCACTGCCAGCTGACATTGTCAAAAGCTTTTTCGGCATCGACTGCCAGGAGAGTGTGCGAGGCATCCGACCTCTTGCCCTTCAGACTTTCCATCACAGCCAGCACCTTCCTAATATTTGTTACAGCAGATCGCCCCTTGATGAATTCTACCTGATGTTCCCCAATTAAGTCCAGCATAAATGTCGCTACTGTATTGGCTAAAATTTTAGAAGCTAATTTGAGATCTTGATTGATCAGAGAGATCGGTCTATATGAATCCGGATTTGTCTGATCCTTCCCCTTTTTTGGGATTAACTTGATATATGCTAGATTACTAGAGGGCAGTATTCTCCCTCCCTGAAGAACCCCATTATATAGTGCTGCTAAAGCTGACCCTATCTCAGGTCCCAGGGCTTTGTAGAATTCTGCCGGGAATCCATCTGGGTCTGGGGATTTCCCGTTGTGTAGGGATTTGATCATCTGCTGTACCTCAGCCTCTGTTATCTCCGCATTGAGACTAGCAAGCGCCTCTGCTGACAATTTTGGAAGTCGCGCCTTCTATAGTAGTTCTCGCGCCTTCTGTTTATCATATGGCTCTTGAGAGTACATGGGTGTAAAGTACTTACTCAATATTTCTACCATTTTCCTAGGGGGAGAATGTAAAATCCCATTTTCGTCCCTTAAGGGATATACGTGAATGCGTCGATAGTGTGGGCGTGTAAGATTTGCTAACAGTTTACCTGCCAATAGGGAAGCTTGTTTACAGTCCGCAAACCATTTAACTTTCCCTTCTTGAAGGTAGTCATAATAGTGCTTAGCAGTTATCCATAGCACTTTGTTTTCATCTGACGGGTTCTCAAGATATTTTGTATAGGCAAGTCGAACCTGCTGTATGGCCTGTTCATATTTTCTCTGCACCTCTCGTTTCTGTCCAATCGTGTAAGACATTATACGCCCCCTCAACACCGCTTTTGCAGTCTCCCAGAATAATTCGGGGTTCTGTCTATGGGATTCATTGTCCTGGGAGTACTCCCACCACCCCTTTAACCTGTCAATAAAATCTTCATTAGTCTTTAAATGGCTTGGCATCCTCCAGACATTGTCTGAACCCCGCAGAAAAATTTCCGCGATTTCAAGCCACATTGGGGCGTGATCTGATATCACTATATCAGCTAACTCAGTTTTTTGTGATCTCAAGACCACATCTGGGGACGCCAATATATAATCTATTCTAATCTGGACCACGACTGTTGCGAGTGTGAGTAGTGAGAGTACTCCCTGTCTACTGGATGATGGTGCCTCCATATGTCCACTAGACCAGTCGCTTCTATCAAAGGGGTTAATGTATGAGATCCCTCCGGATTTAGCTGTGATTTAGTCTGTTCCACATGTTTTCTGTCCTCTAAATTATTACGTACCCTATTAAAGTCCCCTGCCACCAACATGGGAGGACCTTTATTTTGTAGGAGTGAATTTTCTAAGGCCTGGTAGAAACTCATTTGAGCTGTGGGGAGAGTATACATTGTAAATCAGCATCTGCCCACCTGCCAATTGCAACTCCACTTTCAGTAATCTACCCTCTCCATCTACATCACTGTTTACCAAGGTATATTGCAGATTTTTATGAAACAGTATCATTACCCCTGCCTTCCTTCCCATCGATGCTGAACCCAGTGCTTGACCCATCCATTGCCTCTGCATTCTCCAGAAATCTTGTTCCTCCAGATGCGTCTCCTGCAACAGGGCAATGTCTGTTTTTAGCTTTTTGAGATGTCTTAATATCATATTACGTTTGGCCTGCGAACGCAGACCCTACACATTCCATATTACAATTCTCATAAAGGTTTTTTGGGTAGCCCTATCCCAGGAGACACATCCAGAGAGACCCCAGACCGCCCATCACCAAATGGTGTTAGAAAGTACACGTCAATAGTGAGCAACAACAAGAACATTTCCCAACTTGGCAATCGTACCCTCCCCCATCCCTACCCCAACAACAAACATAAGTACAGTGTATTAACGATACCATATCCCCAGTATTGACTTCTCTTTTTTCGCGCAACTTCTGGAGCTATCACAACTCCAAGTCTCCCTCAAATGTTTAATCGAGACAAATAAACTTACTGGATAACTCCCACCCCCAAGCCCTTTGCAATACTTCAGCCTGCGACTACGATAGTAGCCCATTTACCCCTCATCTTTCAGTATCAGCAACGTAAATGATATATATATATTTTTCTCCAGCCCCTTGATTAATCAAATCAAACAAATCCCCCCGAAGTCCCCATCGACTTTGTGAACAAAGTATTGGGTTATCTTATGGCCTCCTCATCAGAGGGTCTTACGAACACTGATCCTCCGGATCCTTCTCCTCCCAGTCCTGGGAATTGTCCGTGGCTTCCACGATTGTCGGTGATCTCCGCTGGCAACATTGCTGGGAGTCCAGGGGTCTCTCTCTCTTACGCCGCTGCCCGGGTCCTGATGGTCTGCCGTCTCTCGCCTGGCTATATCCTGGCTCCACGGCATCCTCCATGGCTTCCAGGGCTTCTTTAGGGGTGAGGTAGGTATCAATGCAGCCATCTTGGCGAAACACTCTTAGTGTGGCTGGGTACAATAACGTGAACTTTATTTTCTGCTTAACCAGAGTAGAGCATATTTGTGAGAATTCTCTACGCCGCTTGGTAACTTCCACTGAGTAGTCACTAAAGACGTATACTTTAGAGCCTCTCAATATGAGCGGGTGCTGCGCTCCCTTGTATTTCCGCAAGATCGTCTCTTTGGCAGCATAATTTAGATATTTCGTAATGGCCGGTCGCGGCCTAGGGTGGCCCCATTCTGAGTCAGTGGGCCTAGCTAGACCCAGCCTATGTGCCCTTTCGACTGTGTACTCGCCTTGAAGCCCCAGAGCTTGAGGGAGCTCCACCGCAAAGATTTGGGACAGCTGCGATGGCGGGATTTCTTCAGGCAAGCCTAACACCCGGAGATTACTTCTCCGCGATCAATTCTCCAGGTCCTCTATTTTATCTTTAAGTGTCCGTCTTCTTTGTCGCCGCCATCTTGTTCCGCGGCTGGCGCTCGTCTCCCTGGAAGAATCGCGGTGTTGCACTTGCTTGACTGTCTTTTTACAAATATTTCTCCATCCACTTTTGTCTGTGGTCAGCGCTGTGGTCTGGGCTGGAGAGGTGCACCTTTAGAGGGGAATCTAGTTCAGTTTGCGGGCTTTGGGCGCCGGAGCTCCGATCACCTTCACCTCCTCATGCGCGCTCCGGAATCGGAAGTCTATAATACCATTTTTACGATGTTTATTCTACCCACCAAAATCAGTGGCAGATTTTCCCAAGCCACCAATTTGCAGGTAATATATTCCATGGTAAGAACCACATTCAGTTGATAAAACTGCCTGTGGTCCCTGTAAATCTTGATCCCCAAATAAGCAAAGCAATCGACCACCTTCAACCGCGAGAGCGGTGATATATCTGAGCATCCCACCTCATCCACTAGGCATAGACTGGACTTAGCCCAGTTCACCTTAAAACCTGAGTATTTCCCAAAGCCAAATATACTAAAAAAAGATTTTCAGCATATAACGGTAACTTCTCTTGTATTCCCGCTATCGACCATCCTTCTATCAGCCTGGTATTATTGACTAATTTGGTAAGAGGTTCCATAACAAGGGCAAACAGCATGGGTGACAGGGGGCACCCTTGCCTGGTACCTCTATGCAAGTTAAACGGGCGTGATACATAATCATTTACCCTTACTTGTGCCGTAGGGGCCTGATATAATAATTGCACCCACCGTACAAAAGACGGGGGGAACTTTAGGCATTGTAACGTCTCTCACATGCAGACAATTACTGATAATAGGACATCACCAAGACGTCTAGCCAGGATTTTAGCTAAAATTTTGGCATCGACGTTCAGAAGGGGCATGATCAGAAATACCCCGCGGGAGGTATATGAACTGCACTGGTCCGGAGGTTTCCCAGGTTTGTGGATTACTACAATTATCGCCTCCACAAAAGATGGAGGCAATCTGTTGCATTCAAAAGCATAGTTAAAGAGCTTAAGTAACCATGCACAATGTTTATCCACATCTGACTTGTACCACTCCAGAGGGAAACCATCCGGACCAGGGGAATTGCCAACCGACATGCTCTCTACCGCCGCCTTGATTTCTCCCACCTCAATAGGAGAGGCCAAGTAATTCCTGTCTGTTTGGGAAAGTGGCGTAAGCTGGATATTCTTTAAGAATTCCTGCATGTTGCCAGCTGTAAAGAGTATTTTAGAATTATAGAGATTGGAGTAATATTGGGCAAACTGATCGCATTTGTCTCCTGGTTGAGATATTTGAATACCCTCGACATTGGTAATGTGAGAAACTACTGTTTGAGGGCTTTCGGTTCTTGCTAGATAGGCTAAAGCTCTCCCATTTTTATCACCCTCCGAAAATACCACTTGTCTTTGAAACAAAAGCCTCTTTTGAGTATACTCTACCATTTGTAGTTTAAGTCGTCGTTGTACCTCCCCCCGCGCTCTGCGGTTATCTTCACTAGTGTTCTGGGTATATTCATTTTCTTTACTTGCTAAATCTGCTTCCATTTTGATTCTATTAACCTCAAGCTCTTTCCTATGCGAGGCTATGGTATGTATGAGTGGGCCTTGTGTTACCGCCTTGAAGGCCTCCCATTCAACAATAAGGTCAGAAGACCCCTCATTACATGCCCAGTAGTCAGTCACTCCCTGTTGAGCCGCACTGGCCACTGGCAAAACCTCCAGCCACCTAGAGTTAAGGCACCACTGCCTGTCCGGGGGTGCAAGTGGTTGAGCCAGGATCACGAATAGGGGGTGTGACACAATGAGAGGTTTGGTGATAAAAAACAGGTATTTTCCTCTCAGCCTGTGCTGCTGGGTTGATTGCAGGCAGGTGACGGCAAATACTGGACCGGATTTTAAGTGCCGGTCCTGGTTTTTGGTTAATAGCTAGCTGCCTTTAAAAGACAGCTAGGTTTATGCAAAGGTCTCTCTCTGTGTGTTTGGGATCTGAGCCCTGTGCTGGGCTGAAAAGCTGAGACGTGTGTGTCGGGAGAGCAGGCCATCTAAAGGCTGCCAGTGGACTTTTTGTGTTGCCGAGCATTCAGCCAGGTGTGAACTGACACCTAGGATTCAAGGTGAACTTTGTTTCTGTTTTGCCGTGCAAGATCAAGCACCAACATTGTTTTGTTTTCTGTGTGTGAACAAGCACCAAGCCTGAAAAGTGACTGTTGTGTTGTGCCTAAAGTGTGAATAAACACTGCAGATTGATTTTCAACGTGTTTTTGCCTCTATACTGCACCCGCCTACCTTGTCTACCAAAGCGAGTCCCCACAGGGGGCATGATCGGAAATACCCCGCGGCAAGTATTCCACCTTAGTCAATCATGGTAACAACTCCCTACTAACAAACACAAGATCAATACGGGATAGGGTATGGAAAGATACTGAGTGACAAGAATACTGGCGGTCTCTCGGGTGGAGATATCTCCATCCTTCTGTCAAGGCGAAGTCTATCCGCAATCGGGTCTATAACCGCGTTATAGTCACCCATCAGGATTAAGGGGCCAGTCAGCAGGATCTCCACCCTTCCCATTATGTCATCAATACCCCTCTCTGAAAAGGGGGAGGGATATACAAGCCAACTATTATATAATCCACTTCCCGCACAGCGGCATTTACAATAACATAACGGCCTGACAAATCTGTCTGCACCGAGTGTAGCTGAAAAGGGATCGGTCTAGCCACAAGCACGAAACTCCCCTGGCATAGTTGCTATATACTGCGTGATACGATGACTCCACCCCTGGACGTTTCAACGCTAATAGTTTTTGGCCTCTCAGATGCGTCTCCTGCAACAGTACCACATATGGGGAGAAATTCTTCAAATATTTGAATACAAGGGATGTTTTCACTTTATCGTTGAGTCCCCTGACATTCCAGTAGATAAATTTACAAGTGGCCATTCATGTTACGAACCCAACATCACAGTCCGGGGGACCCCAGAATGCCCAGGCCATTCACGCACACAAACATACCACAAGACCCAAAACATATATATGCAACACAGATTAACCCATAACAGTAGGCATAACCCCCACCCTGCCCAGACCTCCCCAACCTATCTGAGCCCAGCATTCCGAACTTTATAAGCTAACCGTGCCTTGTGGAAAGGGGGAGACCCACAGAAAAACAAGAACTGTCACTGACTCCCAAGTTGTAAGGAACAGGACCGAGATTCGGCGAAGACGTCCATTCCATCCACAGCTCCCCGCGCATAAGGCAGCCATCCGTAGAGTGCATGGTACCGCAGCTACCTGGGGATCCGCAGATGCTCAGCCTCTCCTGTCAAGCCAGTCTGAGGCTTCCACCGGGGTAGAGAATAATTTTGCTGATTCTCCTTCTTAGACTCTGAGGCGTGCTGGATACAACATAGCATATTTGAGAACCTTCTCCCGCAGACGCGCTCTCACCGCAGTAAACTGTTGCCGCTGTGAAAAATCCGGGTAAAATGAGATCCTGGTGTTTTTAAATCTAATATCCTTTAACTAGCAGGCCACCGCTAGAATAGTATCACGGTCCCGGTAATTCTGAACTTTCAGTATGAAAGGGCGCTCTGGGGCCCCCGGCAGCAAGGGTTTTGTAAGTATTCTGTGTGCCCTCTCAACGACAAAGCTGGTGGATAGGTTAATGGGACCCAAGCATTGTTTAATAAGTTGCTCCGCAAAGTCCTCAGGTAACTGACCCTCGGCCCTTTCTGGCAGACCCTTGATGCATATGTTGTTTCGCCTGTTTCGGTTTTCTGCGTCTTCAACTTTCGGCTGTAGGGTCTTCACTTGTTGTTAAAGGACTCTAACATGGTTTTCTACTAGATGCACCACATCTTCGACCACACCCAATCTTCTTCTCTCCACTTCTGTGGTTCTATCACGAATTTTGTAAATGTCATGTCTAAGGCAGGTGAGATCTGCTTGAACGTGATTTATTTTGACTGTGAGGGCAGACTGACAATGCGTAATGGCGGACATTATTTTACTCAAATCAACCTTCCTTTGGTCAGAAGGGCTGTAGTCTCCTTTTCCCTCTGTTTGACTCATGACATCTACCATCAATTTGGGAGGAATGGTGCCACTGGAAACACCTGTCTTACGGCCCATGTATGTAAGATGTGTGACAGGAGGCTGTGAGAGGGTGATCGCCCTCCCCGGTAATGTTAAGAGGATTTTGGTGGCACCAGAAGGAGAAGAGATAGTACTGGACCCACTTTTATCTAGATAGACAGAGACTCTCCCAACCCTCAGAGGGGCTTAACCAGCAGGACCTCCCAGACAGGTCAGACCGTTATATTAGTATTCATAGGAATCCCAGGCCTGAGGGATCCCCCTGACACAGTCCCGTATATCTCTGGTATGCTGCAGGGGCTCACTGTAGACAGTTCAGGCACAGTAAGCGCCCTAAGAAGGGAGCACAAATACCTTGGGGTGTCGAATCTCCTCCCAGCGTCACCCGCCGCAACTCCCGGTCAGGTAAGTCCCTTAAAGGGAACTGCTCAGGCTGTGGTGCCACCAGTAATTCCTGCGGTCCGGTTGTGTAGCTGGTGTGGTAATGGGCAGATTGCAGGGTCAGGCCGTCAATGCGGTACAGCTCAACCACTGGTCCCGTGATGTGCAGCAGCAGGCAGCACCGGGCTCCCGAGGCTCGAACCTCCGAAAGGCGCCGCCTCTCCCAACCTTGATGGCGCGCGGGAGGTCACGCTGGAAACTGCAGGGCCAGGGTTCAGAAGCGCCAATGTCTGTTCCAAAATGGACAGCGGGAGGACAGCAGGGGTCCAGACATTCACGGGTGTGCCGCCAGTCACCGGTCCACAGATGCGGGTCTACAGGGATCGTAGGCGACTAGAGGAACAGGTAGCCAAGATGGCGCTGCGTATCCCCAGTGTGGCGCGAGGAAAGATGCCGCACCCAGGGTGCTGACACTGGCCAGAGAGTAAAGGGGGTCCCCAGTCAGTTCAGTCCACTCCTGCTTCCTCTGTAATCACAATGCTGCTGTCCTAGAGCGAGTTAGACCACGGATGGCCAGGATTTTGAGAGGATTCTGGAGAAGCTGAAGCAGCGTGCGTCCTCACTCCATGACAGTTAGGCCACGACCCGATGATGGAACCTTAATAGCTAGTACCGATTTCCAGTTTAGACACCAAGATGTAGAGCGAAAAGGTGACATTAATTGTTCTCTCTCTGTGAAAAAGAAACACACATCAATAAAAGGTTTCCACTTGCAAGAAAAAGAGACTGTGTGTCTGCCTTCCTGCCTTTTCACCTTGGCCTTGTCCATAAAGAGATGGTTGACCTGTTGGACCTCTTCCTCCACCGATGGGATCTGAGGTCGTAGCCAACATGCCAATATGCAGCCCTTCACCACCAAGAAGAATATATGAACCACACTAGGCCAAGTCACATCAGGTGGGGGAGAATGAAACAAAGCCTGTGGAACCAGAGGGACTGTGATGTTCCACTTTGAGTGGTTGATCCCTATCACTCTTCTCAGACCCCATTCCTCATCAGACTACAGATCAGACTCTCATCAGACCCCAAGCCCCATAAGCCTCAGATCAGACATAAAAAATAAAAAAAAAAAAAACTTACCTTGCATGCTCCAGACAGCACTGCCATTCTGCAGATCCAGGACTCACCACTCCCTCTTCTGGTGCACTGTGACCTGACATCGCTCAGTATCTGGTTATAGTACGCGCCTTTGTGCACCATGACCTGACTCTGTATAAAGTCAGGACATAGTGCAGAGCAGGGCCTGGAAGAAGACCAGGGATGTTGAGTACAGCCGTTGCAGCGCTTCCCTCAAGGGATGTGCAACCTGTGTGGCCACACAAGGTGCACTACCCTTTACTTCTAAAGGGGGCAACAGACGGCCTCCTCTCCGGGACACCTGGTCACCAGGTCAATTAATCTTGTGTTCACATGCCCCTGCACTTGATTATATCTGCGTCCACAGTTCCCTTGGATGGGGCTAAGCTGTTCCTAGGCTATGTGAACGTGACGTCACTGGCCTAGGAAAAACTGTGTGAAGGCTGCAGCGTTCACAGCAGTGCCGCTGTCTTCTCGAACAGCTGATCAGATAATGATGACTTATCCTGAGGATAGGTCATCAGTATCAAAATCCTGGAAAACCTGTTAACTTAGTCTGGCACATCCTATAGAGGAAGCTGAGGTGCAGACCTTTTAGCTTCGCCATTAGCTCAGTCAGGGGGTCTGTTTTCAGCAGATGAAGTGAGAGGTTGTGCTTTGCCTCATTCCCCAGGACTATCGATCTCAGTATGACCTACCAAAAGAGAGAGAGATATCTTTACTAGAGATGAGCGAATCGAAGCTGATGAAGTGGAAGTCGATCTGAATTTCAGGAAAAATTTGATTCGCACTGAATGTGAATTTCCTCGCGCTTCGTAGTAACGAAACACATTTTTCCCTAAATAGGCTGCTAAAAATGGCCGCTACACATGTGAGGACATGGGGCAAGGAACTCTGGGAAGGCAGGATCACCCATAATGCCATGCATGCAGCCAATTAGCAGCCAGCCCTGTGATGTCACAGCCCTATAAAAAGCCTCATTCATCTTGGATTCTGCCATTTTCTAGCGTTTTTAGTGCAGGGACACTGCTAGGAAAAACCTCATTGTGCAAAAAAAGCAATTTACAAGTGCAGTGAAACATTATTCAAGGTGCAGGGACAGGATAGGGAGGGATTATTTCACAGAATTTATGTAGAACAGGGTTCGGTAAAGGAGGTTACAGCCTGGGTATTAGAAATAATCCTATTACACCTTGCTACACAGACTGGGGATCCAAATAGCCATTATACAGCTCTGTAATTTCAGAAAACCGTTCTTGTTATAAGGGTTCAAGTGCTATGTTGAAAACCCTTTAGTGGCGTATATCAGTGGAAAAAGACAAATATATTCAGCGTTCAGTGCTGCAGTTATATGTGGTAAATCGTTTTGTGGCATATTTCAGTAGAAAAAGAAAAATATATTCAGCGTTCAGCGCCGCAGTTATATATGGTAAATAGAGATGAGCGAACTTTAAAAAATAGTTCGGCGTTCGGCGTTTGGGTTGTGGTAATCACCGAATCCCGTTATGGATTCCACTACCGTGGACTATCCCGGCATATGGAATCCATAAGGGGCGGCTTCCATGATCCCGAACTGTTGAAAAGCCGAAGGACCTGGTGTGACGTCACCGTCATGTGATCAGTGCAGGGGGCGTGGCTCAGCACTGGATTTGATCCCGTGCTGAGCCACGCCCCCTACACCGATCACATGACGGTGACGTCACCCCAGGTCCTTCGGCTTTGGAAAGCCTCTAGATTTCTGATGGTGCAGCAACATAGAAGTTCATCTATGCATTTCTCTGGCATTTTTAAATTCACCAATTCCACATGATTTTGCAGCAATAAGGAAGTGAATGTTTCTGGTTCTTCAGCTTACATTGTGGTAAAGGCAAATCACTTATTCTGGTTGTATATTTGGGACATATTTTTATGTATGAATTTTATTGTATATGCATTTCATTTATTGAAAGGGATACGAATAAATAGTTTATTTGGGTGTTCATAAATGTGTGTGCCCCTTGGTTACTATACGGTATCTATTGAACTTGTTGTGGACTTTTGTTGTTTACTTACTTTCATGTAACTGTGGTCATTTTTATATAGGTAAGACTATTAGATGCCTTTTTGAAAGGATTAGGGATTGAATTCCATACAATCAGGGAGAGGTTGCCCCAGGTTTAGTAAACACATGAGGGAACTACATGATAGTAATTGTAGAGCTCCCAATTTTGCTGGTATCGAACTTGTTCCGAATCCGTCTGCAGGGGGAGATAGGCATAAACTGCTGCTACAACGAGAGGCTAGGTGGATTCTGCGTACAGAGGCCCTGGGTAAGCTACGGTTAAATGATCGCAATGATTTGAGTGTGTTCTTGCTGGTCTTATTCTTTGTTGTATTTTTGTTTTTACTAGACGCTACGTCTATTGTTTAATTGTATACCAGAAGGGCGTTAGATTGTTTTGAGTTGGCATGACAACTTCGCCCTGGGTGTATAAAAAGTCAGCACGTCAGTACGTGCTTATGTCAATGGCCTGAGGAAGCGCAACTTTGCGCGAAACGACCGTCGCCGCTATGTGTGGATTACGTGTTATCCGCCCCCATTGCTGCTGAAGTTGTTATATCGCATCCAGGATGAATAAAAGATTTCTTTTACTATTACTACATGGGTGAGTGCCGCCTTCTTACTTTCTCTATTGGAACCCGTTGATGTATTTCTTGATTGGCGTGTGCACCGCAGTATTGCAGTGAAGACATGGAGGTGCATTGGGACATCTACTTTGGTGTTTCGGTGCATGGACTGTTACAGAGTGCACAGCTGTGCCGCCTATTTCTATTACTGTGTAAGTTTGACTATACGCTGTGGGTTCAGCTCCACTATACAGCGAGGACGAGCTACTAGAGGACAGTCAGCAGCTACTGGCCAGCCAAGATGTGGAGGAGACATCCTTCACTTCCTCCGCTAGGAGGGCAAGTAGTGATGAGGAGGGTGGCGTGGGAGCTGGAGTTGCGAGCGGTCAGGCTCCTGACCCAGAGACCGTTGACGAGGACATCAGTGACGTGCAGACAGTACTCGTTGATGATGAAGATGATCGCACTTGGGAGTCGGGTGAAGAAGGGGCTTCATCATCATCAGGAGAAGAGGGTGGCAGCTTGCCCGTGAGGCAGCAGCAGAGCCAGCAAGTCTCTAGCGGTCAGTTGTAGCAGTCAGTCAGTGAGTAGTGTTGGGGGTTAAATCAGCTTCTCGGCGGTGTGGCAGTTCTTTATTAAGCCTCTGGAGGAGGTGAACATGGCCATATGTAGAATCTGTGGGCAGAAGGTGAAGCATGGCCAGGGTGCCAATGTTGGCACCACGGCCCTGCGTCAACATATGCAGCGTCACCATAAAGTGGCCTGAGAGAACCGTGGCTCTGATGTGGTGGTCCAGCCTGCCGCAGCATCCGCTGCATCACCAAGTGGCACGCCGCACCCAATTTCAGGCAGTCAAGGCTCCTCCACCTCAGCCGAAGGGAGCTGTCTGTCATTCCCATCATCTACTGGTCCCGATACTCCTGCTCCTACTCCTACTCCTCGTCAGTCATTCTGTCAGCAATCGATTAAAAAAAAGCGATTTCCAAAGAGACAATAGTATGTGTGCACGCATTCAACGGCGATTAAGCTGAATGTTCTCCTGTCCAAGTTGCTGGTGCTGCAGTCCCTCCCTTTCCAAGTGGTGGACTCTGCACCTTTCAGAGAACTGATGGCTTGTGCCGAGCCGAGGTGGAGTGTCCCAAGCCATTATTTCTTTGCCAAAAAAGCAGTACCAGCCCTGCACACACATGTAGAACAGAAGGTGGGCCAGTCCTTGAGCCTGTCAGTGTCTGCTAAAGTGCATGGTAGCGCCGAAGTGTGGAGCTGAAACTACGGTCAGGGTCAATACATGTCCTTTACGGCCCACTGGGTGAATGTGGTTCCTGCACAGCCACACCAGAAACTTGGCCAGGTGACACCGCTTCCTCCTCCACGTTCTCACGTCGCTGATCCTGCGACAATATCCCAAATGTTGCCCATATGAGTAGGGTGTCTAGTCACAGTTTGCCCTCTCAGGATAACCAGTGAACCTAAAAGATACTGCACTAAGCGCTCAAATACTCAATATAGGAATGGGTGAGAGTCATATATGGAGCGTGGGGGTGTCATTAACTGTAATCCCTCCACAATTCTATGAGATGCCCGCAAATAGAAGGGTGGCTTCATCCTGTAATCCCTTACTGGCAACAAGGCCTTATAATGCCTTATGCTTTGTCACCTTGATGACTGAACAGGTAGCCAAACATTTATGTCCATAAGGCAGCACACTAAGCCTTAGGACACACCAAACTGGGAGGAGGAGCCGGTTCACTCCCATATCTCCATGAGGGCTACTCCCTCTAAGCACACATTAGCAGCGGAGTTACACTTGACTTTGTTAGATCTGCTTTTGACTCTACATTGATGTCCTCAGAGGCAGTCCATATAAGCTATAAAGTAAGGTGCTAGCTATCTGGCTTACTATATTAAGTCCAGAATCAATTTGTAGCGCATAGGATCACATTGTGGTACCCATAATAGAGTCCAGACAATAGGCTAAATACTTGAACGTTGCTGAAACGGTAAAACATTAGTGCAAAAATAGTGTAAATATATAATGCAATGAGAACGGATCGGGGAAATGAACGGAGGGGGCACTGCGCATGCGCAGCCACCCTCCATTCATTTCTATGGGGCCGCCAAAAATAGCGGCTCGGCTATTTCCATCTGCCCCATAGAAATGAATGGGAGCATGGGCCGCACATGCGTGGTGCTCTCTCATTCACTTCTATTGGAGCAGCGGGGAGCAGCGCTTGGTGGTGGTGGATGGACCCTGGGACCCGCACCTATCAGACAACTGGAGCATATCCTAGCGATATGCCCCCATTGTCTGAGAGGGGAATACCCCTTTAAGTGTTGTCAGATTAAGTGCACCAAACTGGAACACATAGTGGAAGAGTCATTTGTAATCCACATGAGGTAGTAATGTCAATATTTGTAATCCACATGAGGCTGAACAACATTATCACTAGAAGCAATTTTAATGAGAACCCGTAAAGCAAGTGGGTTTCCACTTAACCTGAGAAGGGGGGAAAAAGGAAATTTGGCACTGTTGAGCGCAACTTGGAGTCAGTTTCTAGCAGATGGGCGGAGTCCTTACAAAACATTACCCTGTAGATGAGGACCAAATGTCACAGTGTGCTTAACTGTCAGAGGGCTTCCGTGTAGGCTGGTTGCTCTTCTTCCTGCATACTGGCTGCAGGCTTCCTCCTGTGGAGGCTGGTTGTTTGAGGCTGCGTTTGGCTGCGGTACCCGTTGTGAACCTCATGTGTATATTCCTCTTCCTGGTTGTTCTGTCGGTTTTTACTCCGTGTTGGTGGATTGCCATGGGCAATGTCTGGGGATTCTGCCTGGTGTTCCGAGATTCTGTTCTCCTGGCCTGATTTGGTTAACCTCCCTGATTTGTTTCGTAGGTGTGTCCTTGCAGGTGCGCTCGTTAAGCACCTATTTCTCCCTGTGAGTTCTGTTATCTGGGTCAGTTCTGTTCAGTCTGTTTTGTCATGTCTTGCTGGGTGTTTCACCCTTCTGCTCTCTGTGATCAGTCTGTCTGTCCGTCTAAGTCTTGCCTTGCTCTGCTTTACCCCTAACTGCTGACCCTATGGGCGTGCCAGCTACACCTCGGTGTGGTTCCGCCTAGTTCTGTATTGATGTCTGATCTGTACCTGTTCTGTGATGTCCTGGTCCGTGTATAGCCTAGTAGTGCTCAACTGCATCTGAGTATTTGTCTGGTACCTGTCCTGTATGTGGTGGCCTAGCAGTGCTCTGAATGAACTGCATCTGATAGTTTGGCAGTACTTAACTGCTTCTGACCCTGTCTGTCCTGTGTCCTGTCTGGCAGTTTCTACCGCTCCTGATTTTTCTGTTATGTCTGTCTGCCTTCCTGAGAGGGTCCCAGGCTTCCTCGGAAGGGGAATTGCTATCCATGTGCAGCTCTGCCTTGGACCGCCACGCTTTCAGTCTGTTTAGAGTCCAGGTATCTGCTTCTGTACTGTTCTGACTGTCTGTCTGCTTTTGTACTATTGGTACCTCCACAGGTATCTCCTGATCCGTCTGATCTGTTGCCTCTGACTTGGTGTTTGTGTAGCATCCCCAAGTCAGGGGAGTATGAGAGACTGACCTGGCGGATGCCAGTGATGGAGAGGCTGGCATGTGGATCCTCTGGGGCACTCTCTGGGTTCTTGAGGGACACAGCCAGGTGTAGTATGAGGTGCCCTTGGTGTTGCAGCTTAACGTGCCTATGGCTAAGTGTCCCTGATGTTCGTGACGCCAGTGCCGGTAACGGTGGCACACCGATTGATAGGAGGAATAATTGAGGTGCAGACTTGTATGATGCAAACAGAACTTTTCTTTACTGAACAGTAGAAACAGAATACACTCTCTTGACAGTTCCTCAGAAGACAATTGGTTTCACCAGATTGGAAATTACAGCACATATATGGCAGGCACTTATACAGCAAGTTGATTCACAGAGGGTTCTCTGTTCCTGACTGATCCTGGACAGGGAAAATATTCTCCAAGGCCCCAATGCCTTATCTCTGGCTTATATCCTTGGTTATAATAGTTATGAGTACCTCCTCTGGTATTTGCAGTACCTCTTGCTTCCTGGAATTGTGCAGCTTGGCTCCTGCTGACCTGCCTAAGACATGTGGCCCCAACAGACTCCAAGGTCTGGACTCCCCTCTAGCCTGCTCTGGCCTAACTATACATATCTTGGCTCTCTAGCTCACCCTGGTGGCCTATAACTAAATAACACTCCTGCAGGCCTGTACATGGAAGCACCTTAACCCCTTAAGGACGCATGACGTACCTGTACATCATGGTTTCTGAGTCCTTAAGGACCCATGACGTACAGGTACGTCATGAGTTGTTCCGATCACTGCTGCTCAGCCGGCAGTGATTGGAACAAGGCACCTGCTGAAATCATTCAGCAGGTACCTTGTTACAATGCCCAGGGGGGTCCTGTGACCCCCCCATATCGGTGATTGCTACAAACCGCAGGTCAATTCAGACCTGCGGTTTGCAGCGCTTTGTGCGATCTCTGATCCCCGCGGTCTGTGACCGCAGGGATCAGAGACTAAATGCCCCCAAAATGTTCATTTATAACCCTCCTGCAGCCCCCAATCATATTATGGCTGCGGGGGTGCAAGGGGTGGGGTTGTGGGCACCGGGAGGCGGTATGGGTGGTGGGCGGTGCGGCGGGCGGGATTGCGATCCCCCACCACTGGCGGATCCCCCCCCCCCCGAGAAGCAGCAGAAATTTTAAATAATTCCTTATTCCCCTGGCCTGGCCCTGGCCACTGCACGCCCGACGCCCGCACAATTGCAATACCTGTGCTGCGGCCGGGCTGCTAACTAGTTAACTCATAGTATTAGGGGGCGGAGGCAGAGCTGTGCGTGCGGCCGGTGCACGCACTCAGCTAGTGGAGAGGGAGTGGCCCCGTCTGGGCAGTTCACTGGCTGCAGACTAGTGCCAGTGAAGTTGAACTGGTGAAGGAAGAGCCTGCTGCCTGCCCTGCTTGAGCTGCGTCACAGGTCAGTCACACTGACTCACCATCACCACGCCATCCCGGCATCCCGCAGCGCCTGTAAAGTGAGGTGAGGGCGGCAGCTTGCCCAGCTGCAGCCTTCTGCTCTCCATCCAGTCCTCCTGTCCCTAGTCGTCAGTGAGTGTGAGTCAACTAGTTCCAGACTAAGTGTTAATGTAAAAGAATGTCTCAAGTCTGCCCTGCCTGCAGCACCCCTTCTCAGCTCAGTTATATTACCCCCAGTAATGTACCCTGATACCCCTCAGTCATATAACTGAGGGGTATCAGGGTACATTATACAGGGGGTAATATAACTGGGGGTATCAGTGTAATATAACTGAGGAGGGCTATAGGGGGACATTATACAGGGCTAATATAACTAAGGAGGGGTGTCAGGGGACATTATACAGGTGGTAATATAACTGAGGGGTATCAGGGTATATTATACAGGGGGTAATATAACTGAGGAGGGGTTTCAGGCTGATACCCCTCCTCAGTTCTATTACCCTCTGTATAATTTATCCTGATACCCCTCAGTTATATTACCACCTGTATACAATGTAATGTCCCCTGATACCCCTCATTTGTGGTCGTGGCTACTAAAGCAGGTGACGAGACCCCTGAAGTACCCTGCTCCCAGCGGTTGGAGTTGTGCCGTAACCGCGCATGTAGTAGGGACGCCTGAAAGAGGGCATCCCCTTCATGTAGGGTGTTTGAAAAGGGGAGGGTGGGTGGGAGAAACGCTGAGCGACGTACACAGGGGGAGTGGCGCTGTCGTGCTTTATGCTAACGGCAGCGCCACGCCCACAAATACAGGCCAATTAATCGGCCTTTAACACTTGTGGTCGTGGCTACTAAAGCAGGTGACGAGACCCTGAAGTACCCTGCTCCCAGCGGTTGGAGTTGTGCCGTAACCGCGCATGTAGTAGGGACGCCTGAAAGAGGGCAAAAACCACGCTGGTTAGGTAAGGATAGTTTTATCACAGAACTCAATCATACCCCAAAGATTCAAAAGCTAATGACATCTCGGCCTTGGGGTACACCCGTGGAGTCAGGCTGACATCTTACCAATCCTGAACGTCAATGAACAAGCCAATATTTGAGGAGCTGGACTGCAGCTGGAGTAGCGAGACCTGAACGTAAATAGTGGACGAGGTATAGTTACGCCAACATCACTCCCCTCACCCCTACGTGACAAGTACCCTTCTACCTAGCTGAAAGCTAACGCTGGACGGAACTCAAGTAAAGCTTGCACCTAGAAGCAAAACAACGGCACTGGTCAGCAAACCGGAAGCAGAATATTGAACGTTCAACATGCGCTCGTGAGAACCAACATGAACGGAAATTTCACTCTTTCCCCCCTTCCCTGTCTAGATGTAAGGGCCCAAAACCTCAGCTTTCTGCTGTGACTACGGTTAAACACCACGAACATTAAGGGTGTTTAAGCTAAGAGGGTGAGGAGTATGTACGGACTCCTACCCCGGCATAAGGTTAGCGAACTTTGACGGACATGTAAATGCAGCGGTGCGCACCTGCACCTATGTGACATGTCCCTCATTTCATGCCAATATTCACCGCAATATAAAACATATTTTTTTTTTTTTCTTTATATGTCCACCTTAAAATGACTACAATATCTATGCTACTTAACCATTACCCCCACATCCACCTATTCACATCACAGCTTTATTTATTGACCCCCACATTCCTACCTCTTACATTCCTTTCAACAGTTATCTTCCCTTTATAGTACTCTGTGACAACTAAGCTGCTCCCTACTCTCCCAGACTGCCAGCACTGCTACTCTGAGCTGCCAAATGAATGAGCCTAAGGGAGGCTCTGCACTCGGATCCCTGCCTAAGTAACGGCACTGCGGCCAGTGCCAGACATTAATAGCTCGTGAGGCCGATACGCTCTCCCCTGTGCCTCTGATGTGTCGCCACGTGGGGAGCGTGCGCAGCTCCCGGCACGGAGCTCAGTGCGGGCCGCTCCCCCGTCGGTGTGGGGAAGCCGAGCCTCGCCGGCTGATGCCCCGTGCGCCGGGGGAGACTGCGACACCCCCTGGCAGACCGGACCGGTGCGGGGGTGTCCCCCCTCACCAAGGGGACCGGCCCCCGCCGGCCGGCAACGGAGGTGGGCTGCAGAAGGTGGCAGCAACGGACCTCTGAGGAGCTGACCCGGGATGATGATGCGATCGTTTCTTTCCACACTGCAGGTACGTCTATCGCTCTAAACGCTGAGCGACGTACCATGACCGCGACATTGACATAAACATACACCATGTAAACAGCCCATCCCGACCCCCTGCATGCATAGCCGCCATTATAGGGTAAAGTTCAACCAACGCTGAAATCTGTGGAACCCGGGATCAACCAACCTCACTCGTCCACCCATCAGCTAACCAGTGGGGGCCAAAAAAAAAAAAGGGGCAGCGAAACCTGAGTTTGACGTGGCCTCAGGAAACTAGGAGACTTACTGTATACCTCTGGAATAAAAGAGAAATACCATACTAATGCCTGAGAATGTGGTCCCACATGGAAAGTCAGCAATCGCCTGAACATCAAGGCGTAAATAAACACTTGATCCTGGAGAGAAAAACGCAAGAAACCCTTTAATCTTTACCAATGTCACTAACGTGGTATCATGGTGAACTGATGAAATAACGAGTCGAATACGTGTGAGTAAAAACGTGCGTCAAGCGTAACCCTATTCGGAATCTGGCGCCGAATCCGCAGTGCGGACCAACATCCTAACAGCGCCCCTATACATATATATAATATATATATACACATATAAACTAAACACACATATATAGTTTTTTTTTTTTTTTTTTTTTTTTTTGAAAACTAACACTGGAGCCTGAACTCACACTCTGCCCCGCACTTCCAGCTGTGGCCGCATAGAGGGCGCCAGAGCCACAACTATGCGTGTCTGTGGAACCCAGCCAGCAGATCAGAGCGAGGGGCAGAGGTGAGTGCATGCCTGGATAGTGCGGGAAGAGATACTGACTAAAACAGACACCGTGCATCCTATGCACCCCACCTCACTAGTAGCTCTGTGTGAGGAACACACATGACAGCCGGCTGCAGAGCAGAGCTGAATACATGGTCGAGTGACCCCAGTAAGCGACTCCTGTGACGTGCTTTCCACATAGAGTAACCTCACACTAAAGCCATATTAAGAAGCCTGACATACCCTGACTAGAACACTAGACTCAACGTCCCTTCCCTATAATAAATGTATGTTTTTTGTTTTTCTCTGACATTTCATTTATTTTATAACACACTTTTCCTTTTTTTTTTTTTTTAAACACACACCCTTCCTGAACCTTACTACTCCCCCTTGCTGAGTGAATTCACCTGTGTGCCCCCTGGATAGAAACAACATGCTGAAGCCAAATTTGTCGGCCCCTCCCCCCCCGCCTGTCTAACAGCACAGCAGCCTGTGCAATACTTTATCGAGCTGGCACACGCTGTGCCCTGCACCCTACGTGTCATGCCACGTGGGGAGAAGAGCGTGTCTCCCTGGCAGACCGCTCCGGTGCGGTGCAGCTCCCCCATACCAAGGGAGCCGACACACCGCCAGCCGGACTTAAAGTAACGATGCTGCTGGATGAGGCAGCTACTTATCTGGACCGTAGAAAGTCGGGGCCTGGAACTGGCGTGTAGCGCTGCACCCTTGTTGCTCCCTGAGGACGGTATGTAGAGCTCCAACACCAAACGCTGAGCGACGTACACAGGGGGAGTGGCGCTGTCGTGCTTTATGCTAACGGCAGCGCCACGCCCACAAATACAGGCCAATTAATCGGCCTTTAACACAAGTTATATTACCCCTCCTCAGGTATAATATACCCTAATACCCCTCAGTTATATTACCACCAGTATAATGTCCCCCTATACCCCTCCTCAGTTATATTACCACTGTATAAGGGTACTTTCACACTTGTGGCATGGCTATCCAGCAGGCTGTTCCGGCGGGTGAACAGCACGCCGGATCCGCCATGCCACAAGTACCTGTGTGTTGCCACATTATCCTCTGTCCGCCGCCACAAAACAATATGGAAGTGCCCCTCCCGAGACCAAGCTGTGGATCCGCCACTGTCCACCACCCGCCTCCTCTGTAATATTCCCTGGTGCCTGGTGGATCTATCAGAGTGTCAGCACATTGCTGACACTCTGATGGAAACGGCTGGCATCTGTGCTTGATCAGATGCCAGCCGTTTAACCCCTTCCATAGTCCGTACGGACCGCGGTATGGAAGGGTTAACAGGGAGGGAGCTCCCTCCCTCTCCCATCGGGGGGCTGCTGTGCCTTTCCAGCCCCCAACAGGATGGGATCGCAGAGGGAGGGAGCCCCACTCCCTCCCCATCCATCCCCCGCTGCTCTCTTATGGCAGCGGGTGATGGTTGCCATGGGAGCAGGACGCTTTCAGAAGCGTCCTGCTCTCCATGGTGCTGAAAGTCTGAATAGACCTGCTAAAGGTCTATTCAGACTTTGTAAAGTAAAAAATACAGCACAGTACACTTTGTAGTGTACTGTGCTGTATTATACAGACACCAGATCCACTGGATCTACAAGAACCAAGTGGGTCTGGGTCCAATGAAAAAAACACATATCACTGAATAAAAATAAAAAAAAATTAAATACACTACACATATTAGGTATCGCCGCATCCGTAAAAATCTGCTCTATAAAAATATCACATGACTGAACTCCTCAGGTGAATGCCATAAAAAAAAAATTAAAAAATGGTGTACATAAGCCATTTTTTGTCACCTTACATCACAAAAGTGCAATAGCAAGCGATCAAAAAGTCATATGACCCCCAAATAGTGCCAATCTAACCGTCACCTCATCACGCAAAAAATGCCCCTACATAGGACAATCGCCCAAAAAAAATATATATATATATATGGCTCTTAAACTATGGAGACACTAAAACATGATTTTTTTTTGTTTTAAAAAATGATATTATTGTGTAAAACTTATATAAATAAATAAAAAGTATACATATTAGGTATTGCCGCGTCCGACACAACCTGCTCTATAAAAATAACACATGACCTAACCCCTCAGCTGAACACAGCAAAAAAATAATAATAAAATACGGTGTCAAAAGGCATTTTTGTCACCTTACATCACAAAAAGTGTAATAGCAAGCAACCAAAGTGTCATATGCACCCCAAGATAGTGCCAATCAAACCGACATCTCATCCCGCAAAAAATGAGCCCCTAGATAAGACAGACGCCCAAAAAATAAAAAAAAAATTATGGCTTTCAGAATGTGGAATGTGGACACTAAAAAATAATTTTTTTCAAAAATGCTTTATTATGTGGAACTGAAACAAAAAAAAACAAAAAGTAGTCATATTTGGTATTGTCGCGTCCGTAACAACCTGCTCTATAGAAATAGCACACAATCTAACCTGTCAGTTCAACGATGTAAATAACAAAAAATAAAAACGGTCCCAAATCCATTTTTCCAGTAACAAAGCAAGGCTTAACAGCCAAACAAAACTCAATATTTATTGCCCTGATTCTCTTGTTTGCACAAACACCCCATATGTGGTCGTAAACTGCTGTATGCCCAAACGGCAGGGTACAGAAGGAGGGGAACGCCATATGGTTTTTGAAAGGCAGATTTTGCTGGACTGTTTTTTTGACACTATGTCTCATTTGAAGCCCCACTGGTGCACCCCTACAGTAGAAACTCCAAAAAAGTGACCCCATTTTGGAAACTACGGGATAAGGTGTCAGTTTTGTTGATACTATTTTAGGGTATATATGATTTTTGGTTGCTCTATATTACACTTTTTTTGAGACAAGGTAACAAAAAATAGAAATTCTGAAATTTCATCTCCATTTGCCAATAACTCTTGAGGAACACCTAAAGGGTTAACAAAGTTTGTAAAACTGGTTTTGAATACCTTGAGGGGTGTAGTTTCTTAGATGAAGTCACTTTTATGGAGTTTCTACTCTAGGGGTGCATCGGGGGGCTTCAAATGGGACATGGTGTCAAAAAACCAGTCCAGCAAAATCCACCTTTCAAAAACCATATGGCGTTCCTTTCCTTCTGCGCCCTGCAGTTTGGCCATACAACAATTTACGACCATATATTGAGTGTTTGTGGAAACTACAGAATTGGGGGAATAAATATTAAGTTTTGTTTGGCTGTTAACCCTTGCTTTGTTAATGGAAAAAATGGATTAAAATGGAAAATTTTTCCAAAAATCGAAATTCTGAAATTTTATCTCCATTTGCCATTAACTCTTGTGGAAAACCTAAAGGGTTAATGACGTTTGTAAAATCAGTTTTGAATACCTTGAGGGGTGTAGTTTCCATAATGGGGTAATTTTTGGGTGGTTTCTATTATGTAAGTCCCACAAAGTGACTTCAGACCTGAACTGGTCCCTAAAAAGTGGGTTTTTGAAAATTTCTGAAAAATTTCAAGATTTGCTTCTAAATTTCTAAGCCTTGTAACGTCCAAAAAAAATGAAATGGCATTCCCAAAATGATAGATACATAAAGTAGACATATGGGGAATGTAAATCAATAACTTTTTTGGCGGTATTCCTATGTATTATAGAAGTAGAGAAATTGAAACTTGGAAAATTGCAAATGTTTTAAAATTTTTGGTAAATTTTGTATCTTTTTATAAATAAAAATGACATTTTTCAACTTCATTTTACCACTGTCATCAAGTGCAATATGTGATGAAAAAACAATCTCAGAATGGCCTGGATAAGAAAAGCGTTTAAAAGTTATCACCACATAAAGTGACACTGGTCAGATTTGCAAAAAACTGGCCGAGTCCTTAGGGTGAAATAGGGCTGATTCCTTAAGGGGTTAAAAGTCTATGGGGGTCATTTATTGAGACCAGCATTCTAGACGCCATACTAATAACCCCTATATGTGGCTATGAATCTGGTGTGGGAGGTGGGCGGTGCGGCGGGCGGGATTGCGATCCCCCACCCGCCTCCTCTGTAATATTCCCTGGTGCCTGGTGGATCTATCAGAGTGTCAGCACATTGCTGACACTCTGATGGAAACGGCTGGCATCTGTGCTTGATCAGATGCCAGCCGTTTAACCCCTTCCATAGTCCGTACGGACCGCGGTATGGAAGGGTTAACAGGGAGGGAGCTCCCTCCCTCTCCCATCGGGGGGCTGCTGTGCCTTTGCAGCCCCCCAACAGGATGGGATCGCAGAAGGAGGGAGCCCCACTCCCTCCCCATCCATCCCCCGCTGCTCTCTTATGGCAGCGGGTGATGGTTGCCATGGGAGCAGGACGCTTTCAGAAGCGTCCTGCTCTCCATGGTGCTGAAAGTCTGAATAGACCTGCTAAAGGTCTATTCAGACTTTGTAAAGTAAAAAATACAGCACAGTGCACTATGTAGTGTACTGTGCTGTTTTATACAGACACCAGATCCACTGGATCTACAAGAACCAAGTGGGTCCGGGTCCAATTTTTTTATTAAAAAGTGGAAAAAAAAGTAAAAATGAAAAAAAAAACACATATCACTGAATAAAAATAAAAATAAAATAAAATACACTACACATATTAGGTATCGCCGCATCCGTAAAAATCTGCTCTATAAAAATATCACATGACTGAACTCCTCAGGTGAATGCCATAAAAAAAATTTAAAAATGGTGTACATAAGCCATTTTTTGTCACCTTACATCACAAAAAGTGCAATAGCAAGCGATCAAAAAGTCATATGACCCCCAAATAGTGCCAATCTAACCGTCACCTCATCACGCAAAAAATGCCCCTACATAGGACTTCAAGATCCTTGGTTCTTGTAGATCCAGCCCCTTTTCAAACCAGGATAGTCCATAGAAAGTGTATAGTAGGTCCATAATAACACACAATATAAGATCCCCTGGAGGCTCAAAGGAAGCATGAGTCCATTCCAGGGTAATTATCACTTTAAAAGTTCACAGAGGCTCGCACCTGGGGAGTCCATCTCTGGGCACAAAGCTTAAATCCGTGGAGGCTCAAACAGGGGTTTCCCGTGGGGAAACACCTCCAGCACATTCGTAGTCCTCAAAACAGACCGGTGGGAGCCTCCTGGTAGACCGGGTGGACTTCCGTAGAGGCAGGGTCTCCTCCTGCCCGGGCACAGGGGGACAAGAAGGATCCACATCAGTGGGACCCCGTTCAACAGCACCCTGGGATGGACCTTCTGCAGGTGAAGGTTCAGTAGGTGCTAGGGCAGGCACCACAAAGTTCAACCAGGGTGTAAGGAACCAGTGAAGCGGCTCAGCATCATTCAGCAAGCCCGCTATGGCCTGCATAGGTTCAGCAGGCCGAGCAGAGAAATCTGGCTCAGGAGACTCGGATCCGGAATCTCCAACAATAGGCCCCTTTTCAATGCAGAGTTTTAGGCGGTTTTTGTGAACAATTTGGGAACCCTTACCCTCTCTGGTGATCTCATAGGTATGGGTTCCAACATTTGGGATGGCAGATACAAGATAGGGAGTCTGCTCCCATTTACTGTCCAGCTTACTGGTGCGGTGGTTATTGTTTAAACACACTGCATCCCCCACAGCAAGGGGCTCTGCATGGGCCGCCAGATCGTAGTCCCTTTGCTTTCGCTCCCGGGCACTCTCCATGCGCTCCTGGGCAATTTCTTTGGCATTAGGCAGGCTCCTTTGATGTTCCGCTACCCAGTCGGTTTTAGGCAGGGGATTAATGGCATCCGGCACTTGTACATCCAGGGAATGATCCGCAGGCAATTTACCCTGACGTCCAAACATCAGGTACAAGGGAGTGTACCCAGTAGTGCAGTGGATTGTGTTATTATAAGTGTACATAAATTGGGGTAGCAGATTAGGCCAATCTCCTCTGGTCTCAGGAGGCATGGCTCTTAACATTTCAATTAGTGTCTTATTAATATTCTTACAGAGTCCGTTACCTTGTGGAAGGTATGCTGTGGTCTGGATCTTCTGGCATTTATGCAGCCGGCACAACTCGTGGAATAGCTGAGACTCAAAGGCAGACCCCTGATCGGTGAGGATCTTCTCTGGGCAGCCATAGGGCAGGAGGAAGTGCTTCCAGAACATCTCAGCTGCCGTCTTGGCCGTCAGGTCCTTTACGGGTACTGCTACAACAAACTTGGTGAAGTGATTAGTGTTGAGCGAACAGTTCGAGAATCGTTCGGGTCCGTACCGAATTTTGGGGTGTCCGTGACACGGACCCGAACCCGGACATTTTCAAAAAAGTCCGGTGTTCGTCGATTTCTTCCCGCTTTCTGAAGGGCTGCACAGCAGCCAATCAGCTAGCGTTTTACTTCTTGCCCTAAGAGCCCATCACAGCCATGCCTACTAATGGCATGGCTGTGATTGGCCAAGTGCAGCATGTGGCCAAGTGCAGCATGGAGTCACGTAGCGCCGCATGTCACACTGCTCTGACTAGTGTAGGGAGAGGATGCAGCTTCTGTGAGGGCGAGATAGGCAGGGATAAAGAAGTGATTGAATGATCTACCTTTCTACACCTGTGCATCAGAACAACTCAGCTGAGCTGTACACTGAAAGTCACTATTTTGTTGAGACTGGCCAGAGCGATTTTTACTGGCACATGTAACTGGGCTGACCGGCGGTGGCCATTTTGGGACTTGTGGTGCGCCAGCACAAGCTGCCACAGAGTCTAAACCAAAGCTCCAAAGAAGTGTAAAATCTACACCTGTGAATCAGAACAACAGCGATTCAGCTGCTCAGTCAAAGTCTATTTTATTTCTGGCTGGGCAGACCGTTTTCTGGCACATGTTACTGGGCTGATAGGCGGCGGCCATTTTGGGACTTGTGGTGCTACAGCAAAAGCTGCCACAACGTCCATTAATCTCATGTAATAGTCGATTTTTTCATAGATATACTACATCAGGGGTTTGGCTGTGCTTGTGTCACCCATACTAACTGCAAAGATATTTAATATATCAGTGGTGAAACTGAAAGTAACCCACTTGGATAGCAAATCCCATGAATGTGCTGTTCCAGCTAGGCTAGCCAGTGCCACTACAGCCAAGTCCAATACTGTCAGCCAGAAATGATTTTTTTTTTTATGTGCCAGAAATATAAATTAGAATAAGCTTTCACCGTAATAATAAAATTATTCTGGTGTTAGACCAGAAGAAACACTCCTGTTGTAATTAATACTGTAAAAAGGCTTAGGCAATATTTCTCCCAGTGTGGGAAATTTATCTAGCAAAACTAGCATTTTAAAAATTCCGGTGTTCTAAAATACCAGCAGTCCTCTTGTAATTAATACCGCCAAAAGGCATTATATCGTCCAGTGTTGTAATTTTGGTGAAAAAAAGGCCAATTTAATCAATCTGGTGTTTGTTAGACCAGAAACACTAGGCCTCACGTTTTTACTCCTGTAAAAGGAATTATATCTCCCCGTGTGGGAAACTATGTACCAAAACTAGCATTTTAAAAATTCAGATGTCCAATTTGCAGCAGTTTTCTTGTAAATAATACCGCCAAAAGGCATTATTGTCCAGTGTTGTAATTTTGGTGAAAAAAAGGCCAATTTAATCAATCTAGTGTTTGTTAGACCAGTCCAGAAACAGTAGGCCTCACGTTTTACTCCTGTAAAAGGAATTATATCTCCCGTGTGGGAATCTATGTACCAAAACTAGCATTTTAAAAATTCAGATGTCCAATTTGCAGCAGTTTTCTTGTAATTAATACCGCCAAAAGGCATTATTGTCCAGTGTTGTAATTTTGGTGAAAAAAAGGCCAATTTAATCAATCTAGTGTTTGTTAGACCAGTCCAGAAACACTAGGCCTCACGTTTTACTCCTGTAAAAGGAATTATATCTCCCGTGTGGGAATCTATGTACCAAAACTAGCATTTTAAAAATTCTGGTGTCCAATTTGCAGCAGTTTTCTTGTAATTAATACCAGAAAAAGGAATTATATATTCCAGTGTGGGAATTTATGTACACAAACTAGCATTTTAAAAATTCTGGTGTCCAATTAGCAGCAGTCTTCTTGTAATTAATACCGCAAAAGGCATTATTGTCCAGTGTTGTAATTTTGGTGAAAAAAAGGCCAATTTAATCAATCTGGTGTTTGTTAGACCAGAAACAGTAGGCCTCACGTTTTCACTCCTGTAAAAAGGAATTATATCTCCCCGTGTGGGAATCTATGTACCAAAACTAGCATTTTAAAAATTCTGGTGTCCAATTTGCAGCAGTCTTCTTGTAATTAATACCGCAAAAAGGCATTATTGTCCAGTGTTGTAATTTTGGTGAAAAAAAGGCCAATTTAATCAATCTGGTGTTTGTTAGACCAGAAAAAGTAGGCCTCACGTTTTCACTCCTGTAAAAAGGATTTATATCTCCCCGTGTGGGAATCTATGTACCAAAACTAGCATTTTAAAAATTCAGATGTCCAATTTGCAGCAGTTTTCTTGTAATTAATACCGCCAAAAGGCATTATTGTCCAGTGTTGTAATTTTGGTGAAAAAAAGGCCAATTTAATCAATCTAGTGTTTGTTAGACCAGTCCAGAAACACTAGGCCTCACGTTTTCACTCCTGTAAAAAGGATTTATATCTCCCCGTGTGGGAACCTATGTACCAAAACTAGCATTTTAAAAATTCTGGTGTCCAATTTGCAGCAGTCTTCTTGTAATTAATACCGCAAAAAGGCATTATTGTCCAGTGTTGTAATTTTGGTGAAAAAAAGGCCAATTTAATCAATCTGGTGTGTGTTAGACCAGAAACAGTAGGCCTCACGTTTTCACTCCTGTAAAAAGGATTTATATCTCCCCGTGTGGGAATCTATGTACCAAAACTAGCATCTTAAAAATTCTGGTCTCCAATTTGCAGCAGTTTTCTTGTAATTAATACCGGAAAAAGGAATTATATATTCCAGTGTGGGAATTTATGTACACAAACTAGCATTTTAAAAATTCTGGTGTCCAATTAGCAGCAGTCTTCTTGTAATTAATACCGCAAAAAGGCATTATTGTCCAGTGTTGTAATTTTGGTGAAAAAAAGGCCAACTTAATCAATCTGGTGTTTGTTAGACCAGAAACAGTAGGCCTCACGTTTTCACTCCTGTAAAAAGGATTTATATCTCCCCGTGTGGGAATCTATGTACCAAAACTAGCATCTTAAAAATTCTGGTCTCCAATTTGCAGCAGTCTTCTTGTAATTAATACCGGAAAAAGGAATTATATCTTCCAGTGTGGGAATTTTGGGGCTAAAAAATAATATATTTTATTGTGGTGCGAGTTGAATCGCAACAATGAGGAAACATTCTATTAAGGGACGAGGACGCGGTCGTGGTGGTGTCCGTGGAGCCTCTGTTGCTGGCAGAGGACGTGGCCGTTCGGCCTCAGGCGCACAAAGTAGTGAACCAACTTCCTCAAGTAGCCGGCAGAATTTACAGCGATATTTGGTGGGGCCCAATTCCGTTATGAGGATGGTAAGGCCTGAGCAGGTACAGGCATTAGTCGATTGGGTGGCCGACAGTGCTTCCAGCACGTTCACCACATTGTCTTCCGCCCAGTCTTCTGCGGAAAGCGCACAGGTGGCACCTGAAAACCAAGCCCATCAGTCTGTCACATCACCCCCATGCATATCAGGGAAACTGGCTGAGCCTCAAGTTATGCAGCAGTCTCTTTTTCTGTTTGAAGACTCTGCTCCCACGGTTTTCCAGGGGCGTCCACCTAGCCCTTCCCCAGCGGTGGAAGACATTCCATGCACTGACGCACAACCACTTATGTATCCAGATGATGAGGACATGGGAATACCACCACAGCAGAGTGACCGAGTCTCTGATGATGACGAAACACTGGTGCCCACTGCCGCGTCTTATTGCAGTGTGCAGACTGAACAGGAGGAGGTCAGGAGGAAGACTGGGTGGAAAACGATGCAGAGGACGATGAGGTCTTAGACCCCACATGGACTGAAGGTCGTGCCGCTGACTTAAATAGTTCAGAGGAAGAGGCAGTGGTGAGACCGAGACAACAGCGAAGCCAAAGAGGGAGCAGGGGGCAAAAGCAGAACAGCCGCCGTCCAGAGAGTTCGCCTGCTATTGGCCAGCGCCAACAGGGACCCAGCACCCCAAAGGCATCTTCAAGGAGGCATGGCACTTCTTCAAACAATGTGCTGAGGCATTAATGTTCTTATCAGGCATCTACATGCAAAGCATGAACTGCAGTGGAGTACACACCTTAAAAACAAGGAACCCACTCAGGCTCCCCCTGCTCCCTCTACCGCTGCTGCCTCGGCTTCCGCCTCGAGAGGAATGTTGCCACCTGCCGAGCAGCAAACAGAGGATGTGCCACCGACACCACCACCACCACCGCCACCGTCACCTAGCGTCTCCAATATTTCACACAGCAGCGTTCAGCTCTCCATCTCTCAAACCTTTGAGAGGAAGAGCAAATTCCCACCTAGTCACCCTCGAGCCCTTGGTCTGAATGCCAGCATTTCTAAACTACTGGCCTTTGAAATGCTGTCATTCCGGCTGGTGGACACAGACAGCTTCAAACAGCTGATGGCCATGGCTGTCCCCCAGTATGTGGTTCCCAGCCGCCACTACTTCTCCAAGACAGCCGTGCCTTCCCCACATGCAAGTGTCAGATAAAATCAAGTGTGCACTGTGCAACGCCATTTGTGGCAAGGTCCACCTAACCACAGATACGTGGACCAGTAAGCACGGCCAGGGACGCTATATCTCCCTAACTGCACACTGGGTAAATGTAGTGGCGGCTGGGCCCCAGGCGGAGAGTTCCTTGGCGCACATCCTTCCGCCGCCAAAGATCACAGGGCATCATTCTGTGCCTCCTGTAGCCTCCTCCTCCTACTCGGCTTCCTCCTCCTCTGCTTCCACCAGCTCATCCAGTCAGCCACACACCTTCACCACCAACTTCAGCACAGCCCGGGGTAAACGTCAGCAGGCCATTCTGAAACTCATATGTTTGGGGGACAGGCCCCACACCGCGCAGGAGTTGTGGCGGGGTATTGAACAACAGACCGACCAGTGGTTGCTGCCGGTGGGCCTCAAGCCCGGCCTGGTGGTGTGCGATAATGGGCGAAATCTCGTGGCAGCTCTGGGACTAGCCGGTTTGACGCACATCCCTTGCCTGGCGCATGTGCTGAATTTGGTGGTGCAAAAGTTCATT